>ML778894.1:233045-246110 GCA_009831015.1 Picea engelmannii
TTAGTTGTAATTATACCTCCTAGTTTCCTATATATACCAAGGAGACATTTTCATTTTGAATCATCTTGTACTTGAACATTTAAGTGGGGTAAAAGGAGGTTGCCCCCTCGAAGAGGCTTATTATCTGAAATTATCTCTGTTTCTAGGCGTTGAGTACTTTTCCTGAGGTGTTTCCATGCTATATTGATGTTTGGTTCTTAACATAAAAATATAGAAATGAAAGCGTAAGATCTATAATACTCTATCATGCAGAATACAAGAAGGTGTACCGTAGCCCAAGTCATTCGCTCTAAGTCGTTGTCCCACGCACTTCATGCGGCTCCTTCTTTCCCACCGATGAGACTTCACTGGTACCTCCCAACCAATGCTAGGGGTACTCTTCTTCCCCCTTAGCCCCCCGAGCCACAAAGGGGCCACACACACCGAACTAGAGAACTAGAGAACTACTATCTCCCAACTCACCTCGCAAGGTTGAGTTACCCCTCCTCACCGAGATGGGTATCCCAACTCCCACAAGATAAGTCGGTCAAGTTTGAAATTATGCAGTGTAACGTTACGCATAAAATAAGAGATCCATCATCTCTTCCTCCCTCCTTTATATAGAGTTTATAATTCATTTTCTTTCCCAATTTCCCATTTAATTTATTGTTCAAATATTTAATTCAGAAAAATCCTCCCCGTACATGTGTCACCCATCACCTTCGTTGCACTGGAAATTAAATTCATTAAATGTTTAATTACTCCTATTTCCCTCACCCACCTAAAGGCATTCCTAGAATCGCTCCTAGGTGTCCTCACATTCCCTTACACATTTTAATGACTTACCCCCTTACTAATTTACTAGTTGGTTTCAATTTAGAAAGTTCTTAATGGAAAGATACCTTAATAGGTTAGTCATTATGCTTTTTCCTTATTTTTGCATTTTTCTTTATGTTTCCCCCTTTTTCCCTTAGTTTCCTAATTCTTTTAAATTTCCCTCTTTCCCTTTTTATCTAAAACTCAAATTAGTAAGTGTAGAAAATTATCTTTTCCCCCCTTTTTTTTAATTAATAAATTTTAATTAGCATGTGTAACAAAACAATCATTTCCCTTTTAAAATTTTAAATCCCTCAATAATTTTATTTTAATAATTTAATCGAGTTTCTTACCCCCTTTTCGTCACATGTTTAATGATGATTAATATTATTTTTATTTGTATACCACAAGTATTACTTTAGACCTAGATTTTAATTTTTGAGGTTGGGCAAAATTTTATTAGGAAATTGTTTTTAAATATTTCTTATCACGTTATTAGTTCTAAGGCCATATAGGTTTATTATCTTATCATTTAATCAATGCAATGTGCCCTTCAGGACACACTAGGTACTCCAAGGGTGCCACTCACCTCATTTTGTTTCCCTTGCATGATGTGCCCTTCAGGACACACTACTTGCTCCAAGGTTGCCACTCACCTCTTTTCATTTTTCTTGCACGACGTGCCCTTCAGGATACACTACGTTCTCCAAGGGTGCCACTCACCTCATTCTATTTTTCTTGCATGACGTGCCCTTCAGGACACACTAGATGCTCCAAGAGTGCCACTTGCCTCTTGTTTGACTTGGTAGACATCAAAAACCCCTAAAGTCAATACTCCATCAGGTGATCTTGTGGGAGACTAAGGGCCTCTAAGGAATAAGGCCCCTACCTTATTGCGCACCCCTTAGAATCATCATGAGCGACTGTCGCAGTCTGCCCTCATGACATAGTAGGTCTTCTCGAAATAGGTAATTGTTAACCTACATTTCGAGCCACAACGAGAGTGCTAGTAGGTTGTGGCATGGATGCTTTCCACACCTCTCCCTCAACATATTTGGTAGTTGTGCGTGACCTCTCTATTCCACATGTGAGTTTGGTCAGTAATATATCGTCAGCTTGCATCATAAATGAATCATGTCAGAAATAATATCCATAATCATATCATCTAATCCAATGCACAAATGTCATATATGCAACAATCAAACCCCAATAGTCAACTCCCTGAATCGATCCAGAGTCCAAGGGTTTCCTCGATGCCTCTGCATCATCGAGGTCCAAAATCTTGCACACTCAGGAAAACTGAGTCAATAGCACTTGTCTATGTCAATACAAAAAAATAACATGTCAGCAATCCATAATGCCTCATAATCATAATCAAACGGCTAATAGTATAATAATCTGGATCACTTGCAAGAAAGTGTCCTCAAAGAATAAGCTCGCTCAGTGCACGCAAGAGAGGGATGTTACATACACCCCCTCTTGGTATAAACTTTGTCCCAAAGTTTCATAGTATATAAATGCATAAATAAAGTGTACCATAGTATCATAAGTCTATCTATAAAAAAAATGGGAACTGCTAGCGCATAACATATGCATCCTCCCACATCACCGAGTGCGGACTAAAGTTGTCCCACTAGAAATTGACCTGATCTACGGTTCGAAGCCGTAGCTTTCAAATACAATGGTCCAGGATACGGATCGACTCTGTCATGAGTGCACCCTTGTCTGTCCCTACAAGGAACTCATGTAAAAAACATGAGTAGGATCACTAACATAATCTCTCAAAACAAAGACGCGGAAGACATCATTTGTCTGCCTCAAAGAATTAGGCAAGCTGTCAAATAGGCCATGGGCCTTCTCCTCTCCGTGATCTCATAGGATTCCATGAACCTAGGAGATAGTTTAGGACCCTTTCCAAACTTGATCAAACTTTTATGCGGTTTCACCCACAAGAAAACTCTATCACCACATCATATCTATGATCGACATGATACGCATCGACATAACTCGTATGTCAATCCTGTGCTTCCTTGATCCTTTGTATTATAGTTTTCAATTGAGCTTCCATTTCTTGAATCACTTCCAGTCCTACAAGGACCCTATCCTCCAACTGATCCCAACTCAAGGCTATCAATGTTTTATGGAAACCTGCACAAAATATCTAGCTAAAGAAAGTACAAACAAAACTTATCAAAAAAGAAAGAGAGATTCAATATGGAAGAATGAGAAAATATATTCACACTACTCCAATGAGATGATGATTGATACATAGATCATGATCAATATGATACAATGAATGAGTGGAATACACTTATATATAGGGCAAAGCATTCCATAATTAAGAAAAGAAATCAAGCAGTTAGCTTTCCTTAGGAATGCATGCATGCATAATAGTGATGGTAAAAATAGAAAGTCTAAATAGAATTAGTCAATAAACTCCCACTAAACTATTGTGTCGAAAAGAGAATTTCTCAAACACCCCCCCTGAACATCACTATGGAGTAAAAGATGAGTCCCGGCTAATAGGCCATTTTAGGTACTCATATACAATGCAACTAATGAACACTGAATAAAAGTGAGGAAAGAGGTAAAACCACGTGGGAACAAACCCTCCCCTCAAAAGATAATGTATCAAAAGAAGAAAATGACAACTACTAGGCAACTGTGTTCTTCACTGCAAGACGATCCAGAAAAGTCTGAAACTTCTGCTCATTGAAAGTCTTCCTGAACATGTAGAAATATTTATGGATCTGATGAAGTCCTTTG
The DNA here is from genome assembly GCA_009831015.1 of Picea engelmannii. Classification (NCBI taxonomy): domain Eukaryota; kingdom Viridiplantae; phylum Streptophyta; class Pinopsida; order Pinales; family Pinaceae; genus Picea; species Picea engelmannii. The sequence goes on from ML778894.1 coordinate 236,607, forward strand.
GAAACCTGTCAAGCCTTGTACTTCTTGATCCTATGGACCCATCTACACCTAAAATTTTTCCTTTCTGGTGGATGTGGAACCAGATTCCAAGTCTGGTTCTGTAGGAGTGAGTCATACTCCTTTTGCATTCCTACTTTCCATAATGGATTTCCCACAACCCTATTGTAGTTCTGAGGATTAGTAGATTGAACCATATAGCAATGCATGGGCATCACAGGTTTTGAAGTTGAAAATACACGAGAAGGCTCCTCATGTTGAGATCGAGTCCTCCTTGAATCCAATGGATTCCCTACAAGGTTGCCTATTGCCTGAAGTGTGGTATGTGCCTTCTTGGGCATCTGCTGAAGATTCAGTGCTGGCTTCTTATCTGGATGTACTACCTGCTTATTTCCATGTATAGAATATGAGTGTATGGAATCATCTCTGATGTCTGAAAGTGATGGAAGAATAAGATTATATGCATGTTGTAGTGGAGGTGCATGCAATGTACTCTCCTTATTTGTAAGTAGAATAGAGGATTCATCGTAAAAAAACTTAGTGAATTTATAAAACCTTGACTTGTGATCCACCTCACCAATTCCAATGATGGAATTGTCATGCATATCAATTATTGAAACTGAATCTGATGTAAATTCAACCTTTTTACCTTTCTAAGCGATCTAATAAACTGAGAGCAGATTCATAGAAAGCTTTGGCACAAGTAAAACATTCTCAAAACTACCATTATGGAGTTCCACTCTCCCTTCTCCTGCTATTGCTACTGGAGTATCATCCCCCATGAGAATAGGGGGTCTTGAGCATGGACTCAAAGAAGAGAAAACTTCATCTTTCGCTGCCATATGATGGGATTCACTAGAATCTATAATCCATGAATCAGATGAGGAATTAGAGCATGATGATTACCTTTCTTAGGAGCAGGATCTTCTTCCTTATGCTTCTTGTCTCCCTCTGGAATGAAGTTTCCAAAGTTGTTCTATTGAAGTGCCTGTGCCATAAGATTGATCTATTTCTTCATGCATGTGGATTCTTCATGATTCAATTTATTGCAGTAAGTGCATTGCTTTCCCTTCTTCTTCTTCTTGGAATCCGAAGAGTCTTTGGAACCTGAAGAATCATTAAAGGATTTGGAATATCCCTCCTTCCTATGATGTTTGAATGACACTTTTCCATCATGCATGGTGAGTGCATGTTCTTTGGGATCTTTCATGAGGTCCATCTGTATGAGTTTTGTCTTCTCTTGTGTAAGAGACTCAATGAACTACGCCAACATAGGCATTTTCCAATTTGTTCCAAAAAGACATATGCGAGGATGGAAATTGGAAACATATATAGTGCATTCTGGTCCTATCTTGGCCAATATTGTTAGAATAAGTTGTTTCTCTTGTGTAGACTTGTCAATACCACATTCACCCAAAATCAATAGAAAAGATTTAAATTTAGTAAAAAAATCTTGTATATTATCAAAACTTTTAGGGTCTAAGGTATTCAACTCTACCTCAAGCATATGACCTCGCATCTCATCCTTCTTTCCAAAGAGTCCTTCTAAGGTGGTCCAGATCTTGTTTGGAGTCTTTCATACAACAACATGAAACCATAAATCAATGGATATCAATTCAAGAAGTAGTTCTGTGGATTCATCGTTATAGTTCACCCATCTCATCTTCTCAATCACTGATGTAGGTTTTGTTTCTGTTGCCATCGTCAAATTATACAATCCTTTCTTTCTGAGTTGGAATTCTGCCTTAGGATTCCAATAAAAATAATTGTATGGTGTGAGTATTACCACCAAGTTTGACTATATAATAGTTGTCATATCCGTCTCTCCCATTAATTCCAAGAACCCCTAAAAATTTACTCTCAATCTGCAAGTGAAAAATTAATAAATTAAGAATTCATATCAGTTCCAGGAGATGATCTCGCGACTTACTTTCTCAGCAAACGGTGAGGAATATCGCCAAATGGTTGAAAACCCACTTCCAAAATGGGCCAATTTACTTTCTTAGTAGGTCATTTCCTCCAAAACATAATATTTTGGGAGAAATAAATGTGGAAGGGTACGACCAAGGATTGGTATCAGTTTCAGGAGGCTATCTTGCGACTCACTTTCTGAGAAAATGATAAATAATCACACCAAACAGTTAAAAACCCACTTCCAAAATGGGCCAATTTACTCTCATTGAGGTCGGTTTCCTAAAAAATGTAATAGTTTGGGAGGAATAGCTACTGAAATTTACGACCACGGATTTAGCTCACCGAAACTCCGATTTTCCTTATTATTTGGCTTGTCTGGCTTGCTCCAAGCAGCATAGCTCTGATACCATGTCAGTGTTTCACAAAAACCTACACAAAAGATATAGCTAAAGCAAGTACAAACAAAGCTTATCAAGAAAGGAAGAGACATTTAATATGGAAGAATGATAAAATATATTCATACTACTCCATTGAGTTGATGATTGATACATAGATCATGATCAACATGATACAATGAATGAGTGGAATAGACTCATATATAGGGAAAAGCATTCCATAATTAAGAAAATAAATCAAGGAGTTAGCTTTCCTTAGGAATGCATGCATGCATAATAGTGATGGTAAAAATAGAAAGTCTAAATAGAACTAGTCGGTTAACTCCCACTGAACTAGTGTGTCGAAAATAGAATTTATCCAACAAAGGCATCTGACACAGTTGTTAGTAAAAAAACTCGAAGGCACCATATTAATGGTGCTTTGGTAATTTTTTTTATAAATGAGTTCTACCAGTGGCAAGAATTTCTCCCAACGCTTCTATTGGTCCGTTACGTACATGCACAACATGTCTTCCAAGGTTTGGTTCATTCATTCGATTTGCCCGTCATTCTCTGGGTGATATGCAGTACTAAAGTTAATTTGGGTTCTTAAGGCCTCTTGGAAACTAGTCCAAAATCATCCAGTAAACATCGATCCTCGATCAGATATAATCCTCTTAGGTACGCCATGCAGCCTCACTATCTCACTGATGAAAACTCTAGCTATGTCAGGTGCCTAATATGTCGTATGCACAAGAATAAAATGAGCACTCTTCATCAGAGTGTTAACTACCACAAAAATCAAGTTGTATCTCCTTGTCGTTAGTGGCAATCCAACAATGAAATCCATCGAAATAACCTCCCATTTAGATTCTGGAATAGTGTGTGGCTTGAGTAATCCTGCTGGATGTCTATGTTCATCCTTTACCTGTTGACGTTCTAGACATCTTGCCACCTAGTTGACTATGTTTTTCTTCATTCATTTCTATAAGAATAAGGGTTTAAGGCCCGCCGTCATCTTCATGACTCCTGGGTTAGCCATGTACACTGCTTTGTGAGCCTCGTTTAGGATCAAACTCCTCAACTCATCTTTCGGTGGTATGTAAATTCAATTTTTAAATCTCAGTAGTCCATCATCGTCCAACGTAAATACTTCAATATTGGTACCATCATTGTGTTTTGTCCGATAAAATCCTTGACGTCTTTGTACTAGTCATCATCGCACTGTAAATCTAGAATCTTTTCACATAGATTCATCTGAAGAAGCAACATCGAAAAGATGCGTGGTCTCTGACTCAATGCCTCTGCCACTCGATTCATTGTTCCACTTATGTAAGTAATCTCGAAATCGTACTCACTAAGCAATACCAACCAACGTCGTTGTCTCACATTCAGGTCTCTTTGCATAAATATGTATTGTAGTCTACAGTGGGTTGTCTTTAGTTCAAATTTTGTCCAACAAGGTAGTGTCTCCAAACCTTCAAGGCATACACAATGGCTAACAAATCCAAATCATGTGTCTCATAGTTCTCTTCATGCATTCTTAGTTTCCTCGAGATGTAAGCGATCACTCGACCGTCTTGCATCAAGACTCCGCCTAAGCCTTCCTTAGATGCATTAGTGCATACCAAGAAGTCCACATCCATGTCAGGGACCTTTAGTATCGGTGTTGTTGTCAATAGCTCCTTGAGCCTCTGAAATGCCTCTGTGCATTCTCGGTCCAAACAAACATCATGTTCTTCTTCTGCAATTTGGTAATCGGATTTTCTATATTCAAAAATCCCTTGACGAATCATCTATAGTATCTCGCTAAACCCATGAAGCTATGTACTTCTGGGACATTCGTCGGTGCAAGACATTCCATAATAGCCTCGACCTTTTCTAGATCCATCGCGATACCTTCATCGAAGATGACATGACCTAAATAGTGAATCTTTGATTGATAAAATGAGCATTTGGACAACTTCTCAATACAATTTGTTCTCTCGCAGACCCTGTAGTACCAAGCGCAAGTGATCACCATGCTCCTCCATCGTTCGAGAGTAGATCAAAATATCGTCAATGAATACTTGGACGAACTTGTCCAAGTAATCATGGAACACTGTGTTCATCAAATTCACAAATACCCCTGGGGTGTTTATCAGTCCCAACAAGTAAGATAGTAAAATCATAATGACCAAACCTCTTCTTAAAGGCAGTCTTAGGGACATCATCCTCCTTGATCTGTAACTGGTGATACCCTGATCATAAATCGATCTTGGAAATCACCATCGCACCCTTCATCTGATCGAACAGATCATCGATCCTCGGCAACGGATACTGATTCTTGATCGTTTCCTTGTTCAATTGAGGGTAGTCAATCAAGAGTCTCCACGAACCATCCTTATTTCGTATGAAAATAACAGGCAGACCCCACGATGACACACTCGGTCGTATAAGTCCTAGGTCCAACAACTCCTTCAGTTGCATTCTCAACTCATGTAACTCCAGGGTTGGCATACGATAAGGAGTTCTTGCTACTGGTTTAGTCCTCGGTTTTAGATCTATGGTAAACTCCAATTCCCTCTCCGGTGACATCCCTGGTAACTCATCCAGAAAGATGTCTGCAAATTCTCTCACCATTGTAAGGTGTTCTAAACCTTCTGCTACTCCCTTTTCGTTTAACACAAGGATCGTATACAACTAACCTCCCTTGCACTTGCTCTTCTGTAGCTACAAGGAAGAGATAAACCTCAGGGAAACTCCCTGGTTCCAACCTACAATCACGCATCTCTATCCTTCATCATTGATTAAGATCAACGATTTTATCTTATAGTTGAGTATAGCCTCATGCGATTCCAACTAGTCCATACCAATCACGACGTCATAAGATCCTAAGATCATGATGTACAGGTTGGCCCTGGTTAAAAACTCTCCCAGGTTAAGCATACAGTCAGTAACCTTTCCTCCAACCTTTTGTTTGGCTCCCAAAGCCATCTCTACAAAGCTAAACTCATCATGTTTGACTGCCTTTACCTTAATCCTCTTTAGCACTGCACTCGAAATTAAATTCTCGGTAGCACTAGGATCTATCAAAATACTAAGGGTCGGGTCAGAGATGGTACCTGATGTCTTGAGCACAATTGACTAGTGCTCTGCCTGGAAGTTATTCATTGCTACATGAATCCAATGGGTCTTTCCCAAATATCCCACTGTAGTGGGTCCGACTGATCCAGAGCTCCGATTCTCTCCACTAGGTAGTTATGCTAGTAATGTGGCTCCCCACATTCCAACACATTTCTTCGGTCCAGTAATCCTGGTACCCAAAGTAGAAGTTGGATCCTAACACTAAGGCCAACATGAACTTGTTGACCTTAAGTTTCTTGGTAAAAAGGTGCGGAGCATACCGAAGCAGCTCCAAAAACGAGCCTCATAATTGGGCACTGTTTGGCCTCCCTATCGCAATGAGTTGAAATCATTGAGCAGACAATGAAGAATTCCTCAGAAAGATACCTCTCTTGGAACTATTCCTCGAATAGTTCCTATGACATGTCTTCGAAGGTGACGTCCAAAAACAATAGGAGCATCTTCCACCATAGAAGAACGCTCCCCTTTAGTTGAAGACGACCACGCGGATCTTCGTGTGGGAAGTATATTAACGAAGAAAAAAGAACATCATCATACTCTCCCCCATGCCTCAGTGGCTGTGTCATCTGGGGCACCAAAGAACTCGAGAAATTAGATCTTTTCGAGTTCGCGGTGAAAGCTAATGGTACTGGCTTGGGCACGCTGTGGACCCTCAAGGGTACTAGCGCCCTGGCCTTATCTCAATACCAATGGTGAATCAAGGCCCTTGACATTACCTGGAAGGGCCTTCTCATACTATCATCATCCCTTACAACAAGAAAATCCAGCCCAAGGACTTGTTCTTCCCCTTTGGGGTTTGACTCCGAGGGTGCGGGAACTTCTAGAGGTGTCACACCTCCTTCCACGACACCACATTGCGAACTTCTGAGGCGTCCTCTAAATGCGATCACCACATGGACACGTTAAGGTTTTTAATTGATGCAATCATTAATAATCATGGGTTTACTGCAGTGGAAATCCTGGCAATCCACAGTCACAGGGTTTATCTCGCTCTGATACCATATGTAACATCCCCTCTGTTACTACAACCGAAAGTCGTAAGATATTTTTATTTTTTTTCACTAGACATGTAAAGTCCTGCTTGATTGAGATGGTAATCTCTTAGGAAGTAACACATGTTATTAACCATTAGGCCCATTCAAGGTATACCGGTGGCACCTAAAAATCAATACGCGTGAAAACCAAATGCTCATAAAACCTTATTATGCCTAAATCCCAAGCACCAAACATCCAAGGCGCAGAAGTCCAGGTACGTAAATAATCCAAATGCGCATAAAACTCCAATGTGCAATCCATCCAAAGCCACAAGCATCCTATTAAAATCTCAACGATTCATCTACGCAAGGTAAACATCAATAAAATCAACCAAGATTTTCTTAACTCATTTAGTTCAAGCAAAGGACTGTAGACCCTTGAATGTAACAATTCATGTCCGATGGTTTATACTAAATATGACTAGCTAATAAGACTGTCTCAATAATAAATTTTCATTAATAAGCTAGTTACCAATATCCCACGAATGTTAAAATATCCAAAACGTAAAACATTGATTTCATTAACACCATCCAGATAATCACCACAATCACTCTACCTTATCCTAAATTTGGATCTTGTTTAAACATAAAAAAAAACTGCAGTCATTACACATGAGAATTGAATTATGCCCTGATTAAAACAATATATACAATTAAGAACTACATAAACCAATTATAATTATTTCAGTCATATTCACCCATTAAATTATAATTACTGTCGTCAATTAAAATTACTGCCGTCAATTAAAACAAGTTAAATTCTCGAACAAAGTTACATGAAATCTGTGTCTAGAATTTATACATTAAATTAATGCAATTAATTGCATAACCGATTAAGCAAGTTATCCATGGCCTTGTCCTACAATCAGGTTATCTCCTTAGAACTGTTGTGATCATTAATTATGTGAGAAGAGAAATATTTTGGGTTCTCTTATAGTAGAGAGTGTATCTTATTAATACAAGTTATCGTTATAAAATACGGGTTAAAGCGTTGATCAAGGTTTTGGCTTGGATTTTAATTATTAGACTGTCAGAGATATGTGAGAGGAAAAATAATCCACTGCATTTAATAACGGTAGGAAAGAGACAGGATGCCCCTTAGATTGCACCGACAATTAACGTTATAAAACTCTGTACCATCTAAGTTTTTTGGTCGAAAGAATTATTGCCACATACCAGAATGCTCTCCCCCCTGTGTGCCATAAAAGTACCCAATATATATCGATGACTGAGATAAGTAATTTATGGGCGTTTGTGTTGGTGACGTGGATCATCATTTTATTAATCTCCCCTACCATAAATTTTGTCAACAACTCTCCAACTCCCGCATTAAATTCTTCCCTCCTTCTTCTACATTCTGCTATGTATCTAGACTCTTCTGCTAGTTAGTATTTTTCGTGAAGCTTCTCCTGTCTCTAAAACAACTCTGTTTTGTAAATGCAGCTGCTGCTGAGTACTCTGTTTTCTGAATGAATGTTACTCTGTTTTCTAGAGCGCATGCTGGATGCTCTATTTTGTTAAATGGATGTATTCTGTTCTGTTTTATCTGTGGGCATTTTGTAAGTAGAATCCTTTGCTCCAGCAAAGTGGTATCAGAGCCGTGTTCTCCTCCTCCTCAGATTCTGAAGCCGAGTCGTCCTCCTCGGGTTTTTCAGCCGAGCCATCCTCCTGCTCAGGTTTTGAATCTGATGTCCTCACTGTACTGAAAAAAACAAGTGCAAGAGATATTCGCCGCTTTGTTTGAGAGATTAAGTGGTTCCAGGGAGCCGACCACACATTTCTCAGCGCAAGAAGGGCTACATCGATGTGTGATAGGGAACTTGAAGACAAAAGCAGAGAAATTGCAGAGTTGCAATTTGAGAGGCAACGTAAGAAGCAATAGATAGAGGAACTGGAGTTTCCACGCTGTAAGTTTGACAGTGACACTGGGCTCGCGCGAGTACATTTAGAGTTGTGATATTGTTGCATTCAATAAGATCTAATCGGCGGAAGCGAGGTAGAAGCCGAGAGGCGTTCCTTTCCGAGGTTCCTTCACTCAGTTTTACAAACGATTATTGTATTCCTCAGGGCGCTGGAATTCGTGCTGGTTTGACAGAGATTGGAAAAGGAAAAAGAGGAAGAACAGTAAAAGCAGGAAAATTTTATTTAAAAAATCACGGCAGGTGCAACTGGAAGCATTTTACAACCCCAGATTCCAATTTTTAATGGCAAAAATTATGACTACTGAAGTATAAGAATGAAAACCATGTTTTGTTCCCAGGATGTTTGGGATTTGGTTGAAAATGGGTTTCCTGAACCAGCAGACCAGGAATCTTATCAGGCTCTTTCACAAGCTGAGAAGGATTTGTTGAAGGAAAATAAGAAGAAGGATTCCAAAGCATTGTTTTTTATTCAACATGCAATGGAGGAATCAATTTTTCCTAAAGTAGCTGCTGCTACAAGATCAAAACAGGCATGGGAAAGTTTGCAAATAGCATACCAAGGCACAAGAAAGGTAAAAACAACAAAATTACAAATGATTAGAAGGGATTTTGAAAAATTACAAATGAAGGATACAGATTCAATAGATTCATTCTTCACTCATGCAATGGAAATAATAAATCTGCTTAGATCATATGGAGAAACAGTTGAAGATCAAAAGGTTGTAGAGAAAATACTTAGAAGCTTACCTACAAAGTTTGATCCAGTTGTAATAGCCATTGAGGAATCCAAAGATCTCACTCAACTATCAGTAGATGAATTAATGGGATCACTCTTGTCACATGAGCAAAGATTAAATCGAACAGGGACATCATCATTGGAGAGTGCATTCAAGACTCAGCTTTCATTTGGCAGAACAAGAGGAAGATCAAATTACAACAAAGGTAGAGGACGTTTTACACCAAGAGGAGGAAGAGAAAATACACAATTTGAAATCAGAAGACCAACATCAAGCCCACATGCTCATTCTACACCAACAAGAGGAAGGGGGAGCATCCATTCTCATAGTCATCATCAAGCTGAAAGGTATGATAAATCTAACATCCAATGCCATTATTGCAAAAAATTTGGGCATTATG
>ML778894.1:248762-263659 GCA_009831015.1 Picea engelmannii
GAGAATTGGTAAACAATGGTGACATATATCTTGAGTTTTGCAGGTCCAAAGAACAACTAGCAGACATTTTCACAAAGCCGCTTGCAAAGAATGTTTTTGAGCATCTCCGGGAGGAGATTGGTATTGCAGACATACATGGTAGTGAAGATTAAGGGGGAGTGTTGGTGACGTGGATCACCATTTTATTAATCTCCCCTGCCATAAATTTTGTCAACAACTCTCCAACTCTCGCATTAAATTCTTCCCTCCTTCTTCTACATTCTTCTATGTATCTAGACTCTTCTTCTAGTTAGTATTTTTCGTGAAGCTTCTCCTATCTCTAAAACAACTCTATTTTGTAAATGCAGCTACTGCTGAGTACTCTATTTTCTGAATGAATGTTACTCTATTTTCTGGAGCGCATGTTGGATGCTCTGTTTTGTTAAATGGATGTATTCTGTTCTGTTTTATCTCTGGGCATTTTGTAAGTAGAATCCTTTGCTCCAACAGTTTGTTGAGTTAAAATTATGGAAGGATTCGAAGGTTATATTCAACAGTAAAGGAGAAATCAACTAGGCGCATACCAAGATCATTCAACAGTAAATACGATTTCAATCTGGGCGACTAAAAAGGTTAATTCAATCATAGTAGTAGACTAATTGCTAAATCACTTGCAGAGGTAAGGATGAAATCATTTGCAAGGAACTAGGAAGGGATGGTTGATCCGCAGGGTTACGATTTACAGGCTTCATGCAAATCTTAAGGGTCAATTCTCTCGTGCTCAGCCATCTATAAGAAGGTTCAGGGTTATGTCAGACATTTAGTTAGTGAGGGAAGGATTGCTTGTTGGCTTACTACTGGAATGGAATGGAAGTGGTTCTCACTATGATCAATATGCCATAATGAGGATAGATGAGTGCGGCCAAGGAAGTAAGAATAAAGTTCCTTAGTTAGAGTGTAAAAGAACAATGTAAATAACAACAAAACCCAAAACTGAGGAACAATAAAGTCCATACCAGATAATTGTGTAGAACACCCAGAAAATCGCCCAGGGGTGCTACTTTGGTTGGGGAAATCACTAGCTAGATTCACTAGTTAGTGAAAGTATCAATCGTTGTGTATTGTCGTTAAAATAAACGCAAACATGGGTATAATTGCGCAATAATTTAAAAATTCATAGCCATATCATTTAACAGTAGAACACAGACAAATTACTAAAAGAAACGTAGACATCCCATTAAAAGAACGCAGCCATATTATAAAAATAAAGCACAGACAAATTATTAAAAGTGACGCATACATCCCATTAAAAGAATGCATACAAATGATTAAAAGAGACACATACATTCCATTAAAAGAATGCAGAGATTATTCATCGAAACGAAGAGGGTAATAAGAAGATCATGGAAGGAAAGATAAACAATCACATAAGTATTCAATCGCAAAAGGAGCAAGGAAATCCATCAATCAGAAACTATCGAGAGGGGTAGGCAGCTAGGCAAGCATCCTTCGCTCATCATTCACACATAGAAAAGCAGGGCATTAGAATCTATAGGTCGTTGTGCACTGAAGTGATGACCATCGATTCGGCTCCTGGCCGACTGCTCAGGCGTTGACTGACGAACTAGGGATGAGGACGAAGACCAGGAATAAACTCTTCATATAAATCAATTTAAAACCAATAGGATAGTCACAACATCGAGGATCGAATGCCAAGGGAATCAAGTCAAGCAATGAGCTTAAGGCTATGGGATTTTAAGTTCTCGATTAAACTGCTAAGTCAAACACCTTCCTTACACAGTTAAAAATATAGAAATGAAAGTGTAAGGTCTATAATACGGTATCATAAAGAATACAAGCAAGCGTACCGTAGCCCAAGTCATCCACTTTGAGTCATTGTCCCATGCGCTCTATGTTGCTCCCGCTTTTCAACTGATGAGACTTCACCGGTACCTCCCAGCCAATGCGACGGGTACTCTTATTCCCCCTTAGCCCCTCGAGCCGCAAGGGGCACACACACTAAACCAGAGAACCACTAGCTCCCAACTCCCCTCGCAAGGCCGAGCTACCACTCCTCGCCGAGGTGGGTATCCCAACTCCCACAAGATAAGTTAGTCAAGTATGAAATTCTAAAGCGTAACATTATGCATAAAAGAAGAGATCCATCCTCCTCCTCCTCCCTCCTTTATATAGAGTTTTTAAGTCATTTTATTTCCCAATTTCCCATTTAATTTATTTTTCAAAAATTTAATTCAGAAAAATCCTCCCCGTACATGTATCACCCATCCCCTTTGTTGCACTAGAAATTAAATTCATTAAATGTTTAATTACTCCTATTTCCCTCACCCACCTAAAAGCATTCCTAGAATCGTTCCTAGGTGTCCTCACATTCCCTTACACATTTTAATGACTTACCTCCTTACTAATTTACTAGTTGAGTTCAATTTAGAAAGTTCTTAATGGCAATATACCTTACTAAGTTAGTCATTCTGCTTTTTCCTTATTTTTTCATTTTTCCTTATGTTTCCCCATTTTCCCCTTAGTTTCCTAATTCTTTTAAATTTCTCTCTTTCCCCTTTTATCTAAAACTCAAATTAGTAAGTGTAGAAAATTATCTTTTTCACATTTTTCTTTTTAATTAATAAATTTTAATTAGCATGTGTAACAAAACAATCATTTCCATTTTAAAATTTTAAATCCCTCAATAATTTGAGTTTAATAATTTAAGCGAGTTTCTTACCCCCTTTTCATCACATGTTTAATGATGATTATTATTATTTTATGTTTATACCACACGTATTACTTTAGACCTAGATTTTAATTTTCGAGGCTGGGCGACATTTTATTAGGGAAATTGTTTTTAAATATTTCTTATCACGTTATTAGTTCTAAGGCCATATGGTTTTATTCTCTTATCAGTTAATCAATGTGACATGCCCTTCAAGATGTACTAGGTGCTCCAAGGGTTCCACTCACCTCATTTTGTTTTCCTTGCGTGACATGCCCTTCAAGATGCACTACATGCTCCAAGGGTGCCACTCACCTCTTTCCATTTTTATTGCGTGACGTGCCCTTCAAGATGGACTATGTGCTCCAAGGGTGCCACTCGCCTCATTCCATTTTTCTTGCATGACGTGCCCTTCAGGACACACTAGGTGCTCCAAGGGTGCTACTCGCCTCTTGACTGACTTGGTAGACATCACAAACCCTTGGAGTCAATACTCTATCAGGTGATCTTGTGGGAGACTAAGGGCCTCTAAGGAATAAGGCACCTACCTTATTGCGCACCCCTTAGAATCATCGTGAGTGACTATCGCAGTCTGTCCTCACGACATCATGGGTCTTCTCGAACTAGGTAATTGTTAACCTACTGTTCGAGCCACGGTGGGAGTGCTAGTAGGCTGTGGTAGGGTTGTTGTCCACACCTCTCCCTTAACGTCTCTAGTAGTCGTGTGTGACCCCTCTACTCCACATGTGAGTTTGGACAGTAAGCTATCATCAGCCTACATCATCAATGAATCATGTCAGAAATAATATCCATAATCATATCATCTAATCCTATGCACAAATGTCATATATACAACAATCAAACCCTAATAGTCCACTCCCTGAATCGATCTAGATTCCAAGGGTTTAATCGATGCCTCTGCATCATCAAGGTCCAAAATCTTTCATACTCAATAAAATCGAGTCAATAGAACCTATCTGTGTCAATACAACAAAATAACATGTCATCAATCCATAACGCCTCATAATCATAATCAAACGACCAATAGTATAATAATCTGGATCACTTGCAAGAAAGTGTCCTTAAAGAATAAGCTCGCTTAGTGCACACAAGAGTGAGATGTTACATGATACTTCATGCATAATCTGTTACCAATAATCTAGACCTGCCTTTGAATATGATGGACATGAGCTGATACTTCTCCAACTTAGTGGACCATATGAAGTGGGTTTAACAAAATCATCCATCCACACAGTCATGTTATACAAATTTTCAATGTCATTTCTTCTGGCTGGCAAGATGTATCTCTTTCCTTTTGTTGGGTCCAATGGTGCAATAAATTTCAAATATTTGAAATCAAATATCATTTCTCTCTTCTTCATATTAATGATTTCTTGTTTATCAAATTCCCATTCAAGTCCCATTAGTGCTGGATATGGTTTACTATCGTCCATGATCTGAATAAGTTCAAAGGATCATGTCACAATGCACACCCCATCTATGTTCACACGTACTCCTATCAAACGACCAATTTGTACTATTTTTTGTTGATTCACGAGCCCTAATTAAACATGAGACCATACTATATTTGGTTTTCCCATCATCTCTTAAGTATTTTTAGGTAAAACATTCACGTTGGACCTCAATTCCAAGATACCATTATCCACATCATTGAATCTAAATTCTTTGTTGGCACACTATCTGCGCAATACCTGATTCACCACCCTTTGTGCGATGGGAGTTTCCCTAATTTCCTCTTGCCTTCCATTTTGCAACTAGTTGAGGACAATCTTATGTCACATGGTCCATTTCTATATAGTATGTGCATTTTGTAAACATATGTGGGCATTCATGAGCTAAATGTCCCGATTGATTACAGTTGTAACATATTATCAATCCTCTTCCTCCTCTACCAAAATTTCCTCGGTTTCTTGAATTAAAGCCTCTTTGATTATTATATGGTGAACCACCCCCTTCTACCTCAACATTCTCCTCATAGATCCTGTACATATCTCAAGTGCACTACCTCATAAAATCTAATGCGTGGCAATGCTTCTCTCCATGGATGAATGACTTGCAAAAATTCCAAAATAAGTTCCTCGGTGTACTCTGAAAATTCTGTAGCAGTGGAAAATCAATTAGATGATGCCTCCATTTCTTAGATATCTCACAATATCCCCCTCCTGGTAAAGGATTCAATGCTCCAGTCACTAAATACTGTGTGAATTTTGGACATTCGTCCTTATGATGACCTTCAGTCCTACACTTGGTACAATAGACTTGTTCACATTTTTCCTTCCCTTTTTTAAGTTCTTCCAGTTGAAGTCAACACAACAAACTATGTTTGAACTTGCGCCATCCCTTCACTGTCACCTATAATAGATGATTCCAATTTCATTGCAATTTCCTTAGCCTTGGGCTATGACACAACATTCTATTGAATCAATGGCCTGCAAATGTGTGGTAGAAGTCTTGTAATAAACCATTCTTTATGTTGTTGATCGGGGATTTGGAAATTCAGTCTACCCATTAGGTCAGTGAACCTTTGATTAAAGTCCAATACTGACTCTGTTTTCACCTGTTTAATCTCCTTTAGTTCTGTAATGTACTACAACTAAGACTTTGGCTTCTTGAACTCCATTAACAATGCTTGTCTTATTTCTACCAAAGTCTTGGCATTTTCTGTAGGTGTGGTACTCTACAACTTCATGTACTAGACTAATGCACATCCTCAAATTGTTGTTTCTAACTATGCAATATTCTGAACCTCATCTTGGATGTTCTTAGCAGCCCAAATTGTCTCGCGACCAAAATAATGTTGGTATGGGTCGTCTGAACCAACTCCCTCGAACTCAGGAAGTATTAGGGTGTTTTCTACCCTTTCCATGTTTTGTTTGTGTATTACCTCTTCTTAGTGATATTGGTTGACTCTGAATTTGTGCACTTCTTCCACTATTCTGATTGCTACTACTTTATCCTCTCTTGCTCACTATGATTGATTTTGATAAGTCTTCAACTATTATCTCCGATTGTGGTAACACACATGGGGTCATGGATTTGACATAGGACCCAGTTTGAGTAGGACTTAACATCTCTTCTATTATAGGAGTGGATTGGAAATCCTCTTCCTCTCCTCTTATATGTGGTATTACCACAATTTGGACTATTGAACAAGGTTATCTTCCCTCTTTCTCACTGTGTGACTCTCCTTTCTCAGCCTTAGTCTTTCACCTCTTGTACCTCCTTCCTCCATGAAATACTCTAAACTCATCTGCATCCCCATTCCCTCCCTTCCTTCTTCATTTATTACTCAATTCTCTCCTGTCCTCAAACTATCCTCTTGTCATCCCCCAGTTCCCTTATGTGCTCAAGCTCCTTAGCACTCAGATTCCATTGCCATCATGCACTTGTCACACAACAACATATTTATCCACATACTCAATTATTTCATGAACCTTCCACACAAACCTTTGAAAAAGTCCCTTTCTGCACCATTGTATGATTGGGTACAATCTATTGCAAATTCTATAATGTATCCTCTTATTATGTTATCCAACCAGTAATCAACTACACGAGTATTTGGATTACATACATAATTCAATTGTCTTACCAACTCAGGATTACAATTCCTCAACACTGTCATTCGGTATCCTCCAGTATTCTCTACTAATCTTTCTAGGCACTCAGTTAGAATAAATGGAAATTTTCGAAAGAAAATTTAATGTAGTTCTATGTGCAGATACCTTTGCATCCATTTCTTGTGAATCATATGAGGGATTCTTTTATCTTTTCAAGCAAAATATCGTTCCTTCCTTTCCAACCATTCTAGAATCTCTTTGTTAGTCGACCTCCAAAAACATTCCCTCAATCACAAATTTTGGGTCCCAGCAACGAAACCATTTGTTGGCCCACACACGGTTGTAATACCCTAGGTTCAAGTTATGTTGGCTAATAAAACCCTTTAGACATCGACTCTTTTAGCATCACATGTACGCAAATGAAGTCTCACCCGAGGCATATATTGGGACTATAGGAACCAAGTTTCTGTAGTAGTGAGGGAATGGGAGATGATCATTCTATTCATTCTTACTTATTGGTTATGGGCATGTAATTTGTCTTTGTTCTTTGTGAGATACTTAATGAATTCATATTCATATTACCATTATATTCCATATTACAACATTAAACCATTACTGTAATAGTCGTAACTATTGTGCAATGATTACACATAAGACAAATCTAATCTAATATGCATCTAGACAGAACCCATGAACAATCACACAAAAGACATTCAACACAATAGTTAATATGGTTCACCCAACTCTAGCCGACGTCCACAATGACTGGGGTCTTTATTATTCTTTATGAAAGTATCTCAGGCTTGTAATCTATTCTTTACAAAGATGTACATCATGATTATCTTCTTCTTTTCCTAGCCTATCCATTCTACAGTACAAGCCTCTCTCTCTCTACAACATCTCCTCAACACTCATACATAGACTCAATGGTTACTTCCTCAACTCACTCAAGAAGAAGAATAAGAAGAACCAACATAACCCCTATTCTCCCAACCCATTACATATTTAAAACAATAAATCGAGTTGAATTTGTTGATCAAGATGATTCTCTGTCTGCATGCTTCTTTTGCACTCCCACTATTGTTCTTTTGGATTTTGTGCGTCCTTATATATTTACCATGTCGAGTTGTGATCCTTCCTTTTGACCCTCTTTCTTCTCTTTCTTTATTCCCTTCTTTATTCTTCTTCTTTATTCCTTTGATTTATTCTTCTCACTACGCACTGTACTCCTGAATGCGCCTCAACTGAGCACTCCCTAGTCTTCCTTCTTCTTTTGCACAAATATTCTTCTTCTACGCACATATTCTGTACTTAGAATTTTTCATGAATATTATTTCCATAATTCTTGTCCAACACCCTATACAAAGCATGGGTGTGTATGATCCCATCCATTTTTAAAATGAAAAATGCAAAAAATAAATGAAGGAAAATAAAAAAAATCCTAGACATAAATGAAGGGGGTTGAGAATTATTTTACCTGGTCCCGACGATGATGGATTCCGACAATTTTTGCTTGTCACCGTGGGAATTTTGGAATATTTTCCCACTATTTTCCTAATTTTTTAAAAAACTTCAAACAAAAATGTTTTTGGGTTATTTTTTCCATATTATATAGAATTTAAAACCCATTTTTATATAGTTTTTACCATTTTTAGTCGTTTAAATGATTAATGGACCATATTTATCGAACATAATGACTGTTTGAATTGATATTTTTCAAGAAATATGGTTATAATGCTACTTCTGATATCCACTAGTCCATTTTCAATGAATTTTTCATGTAATTTTCCCATCACTAAAATTTAGATTAGGTTCATTCTTCCTCACATTTTAAATTTAACAATGACCTATTATACATTTTCCTTCGGGTTAATCCCTCTTATTGGAGAAAAAAAATTTTCTAACCAGATTAAGTGTCATTTAATTCATGGTAGATCCTACCATCATGGGAATCCTAATTAGCACCTACTTTGCCTTTTCGTGCCCATGCCAAAGATTTTCTTAGGCTCGGGAGTCCTCTTATTCCTCCCATGACATTGCATTGAAAACCTCATATTCTTCTCAATATTATTCTGGCTATTTACCCACATGACTCCCATATTTATGTGTTAAGTTGTAATACTGCATTGCATTCCACTGCTTGGGATTTTGAACATAATTCCAGCTTCATCTTGTTTTTTCTTCGCCATATACTTATGCATTATCATCATTCACTGTCCTTTCATTCTTTCCATTGCAATTCGACACTTGTACCCTAGGAGGAAACATTCCCTCAAGTGGCCATATCCTGCACATGCTTCCTTGCATTCAAAATAGGTATGTCGCTTGCACTTGGAACTAGTTTTCTTGCCGACAACACTCATTTCCTCCATGCATTTTATCATTATTTTATTATTTCTTAGGATTTCCAATATGAAAAACACAACAACAAAAAAAAAGAGCATCATAATGAGTCTTCCTTATCCTTATTGGCAACATTCGAGTCACCTCTAAACAAAGCACAAAGTTTAGAGTCTAGTCTCAACAATTTTGGTTAGTATGGATGTATGAAACTGAACTAGTTACATAGAGTTTTTACTCCTCTTACTAGTTATTCTTCTAGTCATTATGGAGAGTCTCTCGTTGAATCCTACCTCACAAACTTATGTCAATGTTCATTTTCAATCCATGCTGCCTAAGTCACATATTGTGTCATTTTCTTGTTCTAAGGGAAGTTTTATCCTGTGTTGGCCATTCCATAGAATCCTTGACTTTTCAAGTCGACCTTCCCCTATGTCAAGTACATATTAAAATCAAGAGTATATTTATCCTATACTCGCATTGGTATCTATGGTCTCCATTCACTTCCTACCGACAGGTTAAGATCATATTGACTATGACAAATTTCTCTGAGAGTTTCACCTAGAGTTTCACCTTGGGCCTATTTACATCATTGATAGGTGACCTTTTTCTCAGGAGATGGAATTCCATCATTGGTGGCTAACTGATTGGTTTCCCTTGTGTTCCACGGTAAGAAAATTATTCACACATTGGGATTTGTGTAGTAGCTTGGATTCCATTTGCCCCCATTGGTGGTTACCTCACCTTTGTCGAGAATATTCATTATTGGTTGTTATTCAAAGGGTCTTTTTCATGCACTATTTACATATGGTGCATACGATAGACATACTTCATGGTTGTCCTTTCAATATTTCATTCGAGTACTTCAAAATATTTATCCTTCTACTACACCTTTTTTTGGATGATGGGGGATACCTTAATGCCCTCCTTCCAACAGATCTCTTCCTATTGACTTCAACACATATTAATCTGAGACAAGGATCTAGAGTCCTTTTTAGTACCTTGGGGATTGTAGTCATTAGTGGAAGGTTCCCTCACTATTGAAAGTGGGAATACATCAATGTGACTTGACCGATAGATTCTACGAGGCGTTCAACATCAGAACCTCTATTCACAATTATTAGATTGTACTAGGTACCTTGACTCCCATTTTCATTATCGGTGGGTTGTCTCACGTTTTTTAATGATATACACCAATCAATGGTAATCAAACTATGTCTCACTGTGTTCAACTTCAACACATCTATCTGCACAGTGTAGAATCATACCATAACGTTTAATTTGAAGACCTCAGGAATGTAGTAGCATCACCTCATTTATGTTTCTTCCTAAGTTGTGATTGGATAGTACCACTCCTCACATTGATACTTCTGAAGGATCAATCATCTTTCCCTTTCCTCTAGATATCCTTGATTGATATTGAGACATATATCCATTGTATATTTTTGTCGTGGCTATGATCTTTGTTTGACATGGATCCATTTTATATCTCTTTCATGGCCATGATCATTGCTTTCTATATATACATTTTTCATGGATTTGTAGTGTACTTGATTAAATTTCATGCTTTCAATCACACCTGAGAATGGGTATGCCCACCTCGAGGATTGAAAATTCCAACTTTTTTATGTGTTTTCTTGTTTTCCTTAGACTAGATCCTGACAACCTTCACCCTAACACACTGCCCTTTGAATATTTATAATGTATTTCGGCCATCGGTTACTTTTCTAACCTCACACATTAGGGGGCATATGTTATAGCATCAATTTCCACCTTTGAAGAATTGACAACCTTATTGGCCTAGTCCCTATCCTACTTACAAACCACTCTTCCCCATACCTTCTTGAGACATTCTAAGAAAACACTCTTTTGGAATATGTAAGCATCCTATCGGTTATAAAGCATGTGTATATGTGAGCTACCCAAGGGGTAGTTGCATACATGTCAACAAATTCTGAAAAAATATATTTATGCTTAAATGAAGGATGACTTGTGGGTTGGGTTAGTTTCCTAACTCCTTTTACCTATACTCAATCATATTTAACCAAGTAGAGACCACATAAAAGGGGAATTTGGTCCAAAGAGAGAGGTAATGACAAGTAATGACTATTTGCACAACATAAAGTAAAAATATTTTGGCTATCCACTCCAAGTCTATAAGTTCTTATACAACCTTTTTCCTGCTGGTTATTGACATGGAAACCCTTGTTTCCACCCCCTTTTTGATCACCCACCAATCTTGCCAAGATTCTCCCTTTATATTCTCTTTGGCCCTGTGGTGAATTTGGAGTCAAAACTATCCCGTATAGTAGGAGCAAGGGTGGAGGAACCCAAAACCTCTTTCAATAGGGAAGTGCCACACAAGACATGTATAAATATGTAAACACCTTAAGTGTTGAATTAATATAGAAACTCATTCCTTCTAAAAATATTTGAATTTGTAATCTTTATCTTGCAATTCTTTCATTTATGATTTATAGAACATCAATTCCTTAGATATTACCGTTATATTTCATGAGACTAAAGGGTATTTATTAGTATAAATACCTCTCCATATACACTTGCGTCTTAAAGGTTTTTGCAGGTTGCAGAGTAATTATTGGAAAACAGTGAAGAGATTGCGACAATTAGGAACTATAGCAACCATAAGAGTCTCGGTGAGTTAATCCTTCTCTTTCTCTCAATAGTTAGTTATTTCCTTTGAATTCGATTATTATATCTTTGTCATATGTTCTTTTTGGGATTTTTTTTTTCGTATAGTCATTGGTACACTATAGTAAACCCACTAGTGTAAGGGATATTCCTTGAAAGCAACTTGCATTAGACTCCTCTAGTTAAAAAATGTGAACATCTTACATTCTTGTGAGAAAGTTGATCACATTTTCCATAGGAGGGTCTCATGTACACATATCCATTGGTATTATTGTGCCGATAGATGCTCTACAACCCAGTATGGGGGAGATGTTCATGTAACATAACACGTAATGATCCAAGTGGATCTCAGTGGACAACCACCTTTTCGAATGAATCAACATTTCGAGCCTATGGTTTTGATAAAGCATGATATTCACCCATTTGATGAGGAATGGAATGTAATACATTGTTCATTTGTTAATTGCAAACATCATGTAATAATCTTATGTACATGCCTACAATATAGCATTAATGCATTGGACCCCATTAGAACTTTGCAGTTAAGCATGCTTAGTCTAAAGTAGTATTGGGATGGGTGACTGCCAAGGAAGTCATTGTGTTTAACATGCCTATGGAATTTTATAAACTTGGATTAATTGATCCCACATGCATAATGGGAATTGTTCTCCTCTCACTCTCTCATATATACTTGAGGTGAATGACGCCCTTTAAGAATTCAATGGAGTGTGATGTAAATCTTCTTGTGAATAAAGCGTAGCCAACATATCTTTCTTTTCAGAGATAAGCTACCCCATTCTGCCAATTTTTGTTCTACAATGTTGCTCAAAACATTCATTGGTGGCTGAGCTCAAAGAAAAAGAATTAGAACCTAGCTCTAATTCAAAGCACAATAAAGGGAAACAAATCATCGATGCATAACTCACTTCTACCATCGTGGCCACAAACATACAACCAGAAGAACCAAAGGAGCTCAAGGAGGGGGAGTGTCTCTTCCACTCATAGATGTGTGTAAAGGGGACCCCACTACATTTCATTGTTGACATTGAGAATCAGAAGAACTCGATCTCAATCGAGGCTGTCAAGATATTGAAGTTACCAATGATGCCACACCCCCAACCATACATCATCGGATGGTTGAGCTGGGAACAAGACATCTTTGTTAGCCAACAATGTCACTTGTCCTATGGCATCAATCACTTCAATGATGAGGGTTCTATGATGTTTCCCCACTTGAATTATGTGATGTTCTTTTAGGACCATCATATATGTGGAAATGTCACACTATCTATGAGTCTCGACCCCACAACACCATTGTTAGTCTTGGAGGTTAGCTCTACAGGGTACCAAAGGTAGCTTTGACTACTTCCACTTCATTTATCTCGAAAAAACAATGCCACAAAGTAATCTCTCAAACCACAAATTTTTCCCTCTTCACGATCTAGTCAGACACTGAACATGAGGTCATTGCAACCACTGTAGCCTTAGCCTAGGACCTTACTATCCAGCATAAGTAGATTGATGAGATTGTAGAGGAGCATGAAGAGAATGAGAGTCTTCCACATCTTCAACATAACTATATTGGCCATTGCCCATTTCAGGTATGCTTGGGGTTCCAACCGTTTCCCCCATTGATATAACTATTCTTATTGCATATTCATCAATAGATTCCTTCCACACTCAGAACAAGGAAGATTGTGCAACCATATATGTTGAATGGATGCAACACCTCCAATAAGTTCATAACATCCTTCCGCATGAAAAGTACAAGGAGGACATCTGCTTCAACAAGGAAACTGACTTACCAAGGTTCAGATTCAATATAAGTTTCCCCATCTTCCGAGGGAACTTGACGCAATGGAGACCATTTCTTCCTAAGGGGGGAGGAATGATCCAAGTGGATCTTAGTGGCCTAACATCTTTTCCACTAAATCAACATTTCGAGCCTATGGTTTTGATAAACCATGAGATTGACCCTTTTGATGGGGAATGGAATGCACTACCATATTCATTTGTTAATTGAAAACATCATGCAATGATCTTAGGTACATGCCTATAACATAGCGTTAATTTATTGGATCCCATTAGAACTCCACAGTTAAGCTCACTCGGGATAGAGTAGTATGGGGATGGGTGATCGCTCAAGAAGTCCTAGTGTTTTACATTCCTATGACATTTTATAAACTTAGATTAATTCATGAGAATTGTTCTCCACTCACTCTCTCATATATAATTGAGGTGAAGGAGGCCCTTTAAGCATGTAATGGATTGTGATGTAAGTGTTTCTCACATATTCATTAATAGAAATTGGGTTTCACTATTTTATTTTTTAGGTTCAGATGTTCAAGTAACATAACACATAATAATAATAATAATAAATAAAAGATTAATAATAAAAAATAATAAAATAATAAAAATTTATGTATATATACACACTTTGAATGAATAACAACCAACCTATAGACCCATCTTAATCCTGGTATAGATTCATCTTAAGAGTGCAAAAAATTGATGAAAGATTAAAGGTTTGCATCTCTCGAGATCAAACTAGTTAAGATGAATCTATACGGATAACTATCCTTCAAATTTTCTTATATTGATCTAGGTTTACTCTATTATGTGATTAAATAATAAAAATAATAATAATAATAATGTGGTGAAATATTTTTTACTCTTTATTATTTATTTTTTAATTTATTGACTATTAAAATATTGGAATATGAAACAATATATTTTAATTATGCCCATACCCATCTCCCTATTAGAATCTGTGGTTTAATCAATCTTTTAATTACAAATTCCAATCTTGTGGCCAACAATTAAAGATGTTAGCATATTCTTCGTCTTACAACAAAATCAATGAATGAGATTTAATGTTAATAAATTCCTCTCATTTATAAAAGCATATGTTAACCCTGTTTACTTTTTCACATTTACTTTTTAGGGTTTATGCAAAATCTTTTTAATCATAAAACCAATAGTTCTTCACAAATTTAAATATAATGGCAGTGATAAGTTTATTTTAATTTAAATTTGCATACAATGGGTTTTAAATATATCATGCATTTTAATTTGTTCTTCACAAATTTAAATATAATGGCAGTGATAAGTTTATTTTAATTTAAATTTGCATACAATGGGTTTTAAATATATCATGCATTTTAATTTAATCTCGTTTGATTAAACCATGCAATACATATATGAACACTGCTTATATATAACACTTATATATATGATCATTGCCTTCAAATTTACATACATTAGATTTTATATATATAATGCATTTTAATTGGATTTGTTTCGTTAAACCAAATTTTGCATACATTGTGTTTTACATACACTCGTTTTTTTAATGAGTTTATATATACATTGGGTTTTAATAGGTTGGGCTGAGCAGTGAGTTTAATTTTAATTTTCCATAATGCTTATATATATGAGCATTGTCTTCAAGTTTACATACATTAGGTTTTATATATATAATGTGTTTTAATTGGATTTTTTTCGTTTAACCAAATTTTGCATACATTAAGTTTTAGATACACTAATTTTTTCTAATCTGTTTATATATACATTGGGTTTTTACTTGTTTAATCTTCCATATATATATATATATATATATA
>ML778894.1:263698-275544 GCA_009831015.1 Picea engelmannii
CCTGTCAAGACCTTGGGGGTCTGGGTTTTCTACCCATGTCTGTAATTTTGCTTGTCTTTTCCCCTTCTGTAGAACCGATCGTGGTTATCTCATCCCTCCTTGCATGTAATTTTCTTTCATTTGCAGTCATCCTTCTCGATTGACCATTTTTTCTATGACATTATGCCCGAAAGAGATCCGCCCTGAATTCCTTTATCTCTTCTCAAGGTCAATCCCTTCTCCTTTTACCTCCATTACTGAACCTTTGTTCACCCAAGCCTAAGTCTGGACGTCCAAGCCTCCATTTTCACTGTCTACAACACTGAAATCGATCGAACAGTTACACAAACCAAGCGAGCGGGAAAGGACTAGTTTCAACGGTGAGGATCTATCATCAGGGTAGATCGACGATCATTGGGTAACTGGGGCCGTAGACTTGCCTAGAGTTTAGAGCCAATGCTTATCCCTGATTTCCAAAGTCACGAAAGAACCTAATCTGTCCAATCCGGTGGGGACAGGTGGTAGTAGCTGAATCGCCAATAAGGCCTTTCAGGAACATCAAAGTGAAATCGTCAAGATAGTCTCAGTCGTCCATCAGGGTCAACACACGACACGAGATCTAGGCTCAAGGGTAGTCCCACATTAAGAAAAAGTCATGTCGATCTGGGTCTTTCAAGAAATAGCCACGTGGCATGCGATTATGTCCCATCGTGATTTCAGCTATCATGATTCTAAGAGACACGGGGTCGCTTCTCTCCATTGTAGATACGCGAAAGCAAAACCCTGAAATTTTGTTGGGGGGGGTTTGGGGCCCACGGTCATAGTCCCGGGGTTATAAGAAAAGTGGTCCAAATAAGATAAGGGGTGCATGGCTAGGGTGGTTCGATGGGTTAATCGTGGCCATTGAACATGGGGCACATGATCACAGCCCGGGCTCCCTTTGAGTGGGGAGCCAGAAGGAAGACAGATATAGCCTTCGAACCTTGAGGAGAAGGCACGTATTTGTCCCCTATGCATGAAGTCCCAACCACCTGCCATGGGAGAACGTAGTTATTGAAATTTCGAGCGGTGGTTGAAACCTCAGCTCAAGCCACGAATGGAAGGTGTGAGAGGTCTCGAGCAATTAGGCATGTGGTACCCCTATGTGCAGGATTTCCTACAGGAGCCATGCTGATCTGAGCCTCCCCTGAAAAAGGATCATGTGCACGCTAGGCTTGGAATTAATGGTTCATCTACCTTCCTGTTGTTAGGGGGGCGAATTTCTCTGAGTATATATACTCAGTTTTTGTATTTTTGTAGGGATCGATGGTAGAGATACTCTCCCAACTGTAATGTTTGATGAGGCCTCTGGTTCTCTAGTTATGAACTAATACTTGAGAATTCTTGTTTAATAGTAGCCAATTTCTTCTTTATTTCCTTTCTTCTGACTCTTAAATCTCGGGCATGGATGATCTAGTCGAGTGTTGTGACTATGGTATAGTGTAGGTTTGACTATATCTATTTTTTTACATAATTTAAGTTTCTTGATGTTTTCAAATTTGAGAGGATCTTATATCTGAGACTTTTCCTTCAAAGGTTGTTGGAAGACCGAGTGTCCAGAGAAGACTTTCATACCTTTCTCGTCTTTCCTCCACCTACTCACTGCTATGAAAACTCACTGGCCCAAGTTAGATCAAGACCTTACTTATCTCTGCATTTCCAACCTAGTTTTCTAAGTTAAAACGATATTGTTCTAAGTTTACTCCCATTCGATCACCCTTTTATAACATTTCTAGCACCGCTACTAGGGACGAAGTTGAATATTTTCCCGATATTGAGCCTCTAATTTTGAAGGTACATCAGGCATCAAAGCCCTGCAAGATTGCAACTGTGCACCAGGTGAATCCATTGTGACAACTCCACTGTGACGAACTTACTGTTTTAGTTGTGGATTCTAGAGGCAGACATACGAGGTCTACCCCCCAGCTTCCATTAGCAACACCTGAAGCAGATCCAAAGAAGTTTATAAGAAAGGGAACAACCCTCTGTGAAGGGGTTTCAACTGCTAAACAAGGTATTTTTGATAGTTCTCATTTCCCTCTGTTAGAGACTTCGATAGCTTCTTCTCAGTTTCCTATCAGACCTCTTGTTGGAGTTTCTCATTTTTTTAATTTTGGGAGTGTTCCTGTTGAGTTTTCTCCTCCTGGTATTGGATTAGAGAGAGAGAGATTTGTCACTTCTATCTCCCCTAATATTGTAGCCTGGTCTAGACCCAGGAATTCAGGATATTTTCCTACCCCAGTCTTTACCACCCTTCCTCCCATTGTTGTTGTTGTTGCTGAGAAAGGAGAAACCTCTGTTCCCTTAAGCCCATTAGCCTCCTCTTCAAATCCTCTGTTGTTTCCTTTTCCTCCTGCAAGATCAGTTCTAGTCTCCCCAGGTCAAACCCCTTCTCCTCCTAATTCTCCTCCACCTCATTTCCCTATGGCATGTGCTAATCCCCCTGTAAATAGAATGGATGCCATAGTGACTACAAGGTATGCCCTTCTAGTCCTACCTCAACCAATGAATCCTCTCCCTGCTAGAGATTACTTGAAATATATGCCTAAGTTCACTGGAGAGAAGGACATAACTGCTGAAGAGCACCTCGCTTGCTTCTATAGTTATGCAGTCAACATGAACATTGAAAATGAAGATGTCTGGATGAGAGATTTTGTCCAGATCCTTGATGGAGAGGTCAGGAGATGGTTTAGGGGACTGACCCCTGGATCTATTATTGGGACTGAGGCTCTAGATAGTTCCTTCTTGAGATAGTGGGGGGATAAAAATGATTTTATGTATTATATGACATATTTTGGGTCCTTGAAGAGAAATGAAGGAGAGTCTATCTCTGACTTCTCCAAAAGATTCAATAAAATGTACAATAAGATCCCTCCTAAGATAAAACCCATAGAAGCCTCTGCCAAAATCACTTATGATGGTTCTTTTGACCCTGATTTATTCCACTTGCTTAGAAAGAGAAGGGATACCTCCTTGGCTGACATGCAAGATGCAACCCTGGAAGTAGAATCCAATGTGTTGACAGTTAACAGGCTCATAAGAAAATCTGACAGAGACAAGGGAAGAGGGGATTTGAGGCCTCAACCTCTGGTTCTTCTATAGCTTACCCTCAAGTAGATGAATTGACAAATATGGTAAAGTCTCTGTCTACAGAGATGGAAAAAATGAAAACAGAGGGGAAGCCGACATAAAAAAATCCTCAAAATGTTGACAATAGAGGAAACTTGAGGAGGCCGAAGAACATTGTTCCTCATATTATGCCAAGGGAACAGAGGGATATAGACATAAACAATTAGGAAATCCAGGCTCCTTTTCAAAACAACTTTGTTATTGATAAGGAAGAGGAAGAACAAGAGATAGACCCTGAAATTAATTGTATTGAGGACGCCTCTCCTTTTCCTCATTTAACTCAATATGCATACGAATAATTCCTCATGAACAATCAAATAAATGAGCTGAGTAACAAGGAGAAAGCCAATAATAGCAGTCCCAACAAATACAACCTTGGGTCAAAGAAGAAATAAGGGAATTCTGCCATCCCTGATCAACCTCCTATAGTAGAAAAGCTTGCTAAGCATGCAACAAATACTTCCAAGGAAAATAAATCTCTGAATCTCTCGCCAATATCCAAAGACCCTGTCTTAGAGGTGAGGGAAATTTCAAATCCTCCTTCTTCCTTTAGCTTTGAGCATGAAATTCAGAAAATCAGAATTCCTGTGCCCCTTTCAGAACTAATCAAACCTAAAGATTTCGAAAGGTCCCTCTCTAAATTGTTGCAGTCCAAGTCATCCTGCCATTTTGCAGACTCAGTGAACCTCTAGGATGAAAATCCAGTAGTCATCGTAGGCCCTATGGTAGAATATAGAGATGATTCATCCCCTCCCTTCTACACATCCCTAATCATACATGATAAGGTGTTGCATAATTTCCTGATGCATTCAGGGGCTTCCCATAGTCTCATGCCCAAAATAGTCATGGAAGAATTTGGACTAGAAGTCACAAAGGCCTATCATGATTTGTACTCCTTTGACTCTAGTAGGGTGCAATGTCTGGGGAACATAAAAGATCTGGTGGTAACCTTGTTTCAGCTTCCCATGAAGAGTGTCGTGATGGAAATTGTGGTAGTTGATGTTCCTCCCAAGTTTGGCATGCTATTGTCAAGATCTTGAATTAAAAATCTTGGGGGAAAATTACAGATGGACCTCACAGATGATACCATTTCGCTATTTGGAGGGGAGCACAGAAGATTGTACAGAGAATCTCAGCTGGCCTACATTTTCAGTGATGAAGCACACCCAACGAATCATCCCATCTTTTCCCTTGACATTTATTTGGGATCCATCTTCCTGCAGCTCACCAACACCCCTGAGGCTCCTCTTCAAATCAGAAACCAACCCATTTCCTTTCATGAAATACCTTCTCCAATCACCTCTGTGTGGAAAATGTTCTTTGATGGAGCTTCTTCTAAATATGTTGTTGGTGTTGGGGTAGTTTTTGTGTCCCCTGCTTAGGAAACTATATCTTTGTCATACAAATTAGAGTTTGAAGCTACCAATAACGTGGCAGAGTACGAGGCTCTTGTTTTGGGCTTGAGGGCTGCAAAGGACATGGGGATTGAAGAGATATATGTGTTTGGAGATGCTGAGCTGATTATCTAGCAGATTAAGAATGTTTATTAGGACAAACATCCTTGGCTTAGGAGTTACATAAATGAAGCATGGGACCTCATTGATAGTTTTTTCCTAGCTTTCAATATATCATTCATTCCAAGAGGAGAAAACATTATGGTTGATTCTGTGTCTATTTCAGAAAGTAATTTCAGAGTCCCTCTGCCACCTAAGCTCAAGTATGATACAAAAGTGAAATACATGCCCTCCATACCTGACAATGTCAAGCGTTGGAAGGTTTTTGAGGATGATCTTGAAATCAAAAGATTCCTGGGGAATGTTGAGGATTTTCCAGCATTGCACATTGATCAAGACCCTGCTTCTGAAGAAGATCCCCATGCTAATGTTTTTATGAACAAGATTTTTGATCATCATATTGTTTAGTTGCCTAGCAATCATATTCCCAAAGGACTAGTTCCTTTGGAAAATATTTTTGATAGAAAATATGTGGTAGTAAAGGGTAAAATCTCAAATGATAATGCTGATACAACTGAGTGCAACATTAGCACAGAGAAGTATCCAAAGTTCATCAAATTGTCAAGCAGTCTGACAAGAGAGCAGAGGGATGAGTATGTTGATTTATTAAAGGAATTTTCTAATGTATTTGCTTGGACCTATGAAGACCTCAAAACATATGGCATTGCTATCATTGAGCATAAGATCCCACTGAAAGAAGAGGATAAGACATTTAGGCAGAAGCTAAGACAGATCAATCCTATGTTTCTTCCTGTCATGGAGAGAGAACTGAAGAAATTGTTGGATGCCCAAAACATTGTCCCTTTGAGATATTCTGAATGGGTGGCTAATATGGTCCCAGTGAGAAAGAAAAGTGGATAAATCAAACTCTTTGTTGATTTCATAAATCTGAATAGGAGCTCGAAGAAAGAAAATTACCCCTTACCAAAGATGGAACATATATTACAAAGGGTAATTGGTGCATCAAGGATATCCATGATTGATGGATTTTCGGGCTACAATCAGATATCAGTCTTGCCTAAGGATAGAGAAAAAACAACCTTCACCACTCCTTGGGGTAAATTCATGTATGCCAAAATGCCCTTTGGATTGATGAATGCAGAAGAAAATTTTCAACGAGCCATGGACATATCCTTCATTGGAGAAAAGGATAAGTTTGTGGTAATCTATCTGGATGACATAACAGTCTTTTCCAGATCTGATAAAGAACATTGCTATCATATGAGGAAGGTTTTATTGAAATGTAGAAAGTTTGGTCTTTCATTAAATCCCAAAAAATATTTGTTCACCATGAAGGAGGGAAATTTGTTGGACCATATAGCATCTGCTGAGGGAGTGAGAATTGATCCCAGCAAGGTGGAGACAATTCAAACCTTGCCACTTCCTAGGTCCAGGAAAGAAGTCCAGTCTTTTCTGGGCAAGATGATCTTTCTAAGCAGGTTTTCTCAAACTTTGTTGAGTTGGTGAATCATATCACAGTCATTCTTAGAAAGAAAAATGAAGTAAAATGGGCTATTGAACCCAGGGAATCCTTTGACCAAATTAAAAAGGCATTGAATGAGGCACCTATTCTTATCAGTCCTGATTATTCCAAGGATTTTCCTTTGATACAGTGGTCACTGTTGTTCTACTACAGAAGAATGATGCAAGGCTGGAGAAACCTATTTCTTTTTTCAACAGAGCACTGAGGGATGCTGAGATCATATGTTACATCGTGGAAAAGAAGGCCTATGCCTTGGTGAAAGATCTCAAATATTTCAGAGTCTATGTCCTACACTCAAAGGTCATTGCATATGTTCCTTCAGCTTCTATGAAGGACATTCTTATTCAACCTGACATAGACGAGAGAAGGATAAAATGGATTTCCAAAATCCTTGAGTTTGATCTGGAAGTAAATCCCACCAAGCTAGTTAAAGGGAAAGGTCTAGCCAAGTTGTCGACTGAATCTAATTGTAAATCCTTGGGGGTTAACTTCACCAATGTTTGCTCGGAAGATCAGCAAGTTGAGTTGTCCAAAAAAGGTTCTTAGGACAACTTACCATTAGTAGAATGCACTTGGTATGGAGACATTATATGTTTTCTGCAGGAATTAAGGCCCCTAATGGAATGGGGAAGAGAAAGGAAATAGCTTTAAAGATCAAATCAATCAGATATCACCTTATTGACTAGGTATTGTATTGGAAAGACCCTCTAGGAGTGCTTTTGAGATGTCTGGACCCACAGGAGGCCCAAAGAGTTATGATTGATTTTCATAACAATATATGTGGGGGACACCATTTTTAGAACACCACAACCTACAAAATTCTTAGAGCTAGGTACTACTGGCCCACTTTATTCACTGATGTCTGCAGAAAGATCAGATCCTGCATCAAATGTAAAAAATTCTCAGGAAAGAAGCATCTCAAATCTCTGCCACTAAATCCTATAGTAGCTTCGGGACCCTTTCAGCAATGGAGGTTGGAATTCATTAGGGAGATTCATCCCCCTTCAAGTGGTCAACATACATGGATCCTAACTTCCACAGACTATTTTACCAATTGGATAGAAGTTATCCCCACAAGGAGCACTTCCCACAAGGTAATCATCAACTTCTTGGAGGATATTCTAGAAAGGTTTGGCTGTCCTACCAGAATCATCATTGATAATGCTGCATGCTTCAATTTTGTGCCTTTGATCAAGATCTGTGAGCAGTTTGGGATTTCATTCATTCACTCCACTCCTTATTATCCCCAAGGGAATGGACTGGCAGAGTCCTGTAACAAAAGCTTGATCAAGCTTATTAAAGGACTATTAGAAGACAATAAGAAGGCATAGGATTCAAAGCTGAAATTTGCTATGTGGCCTCATTGAGTGAAGACAAAGAGATCCACAGGCATCTCCCATTTCCAACTTGTTTATGGGACAAAAGTTGTTTTTCCTTCTCAGTTGGCTCTACCTGTAGAAAAATTCTTTCAGGATTATCAAGGAGAGCTTGACAATATGATTAGAAGAAATCATCAACTGGTGGAGGTCCAATAGGCTAGAGAGAAGGTGATGGACATAACTCATGACCGTCAGTAAAGGATCAAGAAAGCCTTTGATAGAAAGGAAAGAAAAGAAGATTTCTAGCTGGGAGATCTAGTGCTTAAATGGGATGCACCCAGACACGAAAAAGGAAAGAACAACAAGTTTGAAGCCCTCTGGATTGGTCCCTTCAAAATATCTGAAGTGTTTTTAAATAATACTTACAGGCTGTAGGATTTGGAGGGCAAGGAAATTTCGATGGCCATGTGAATGAGCATTTCCTGAAGAAGTGCTTTATTTGAGCCATAAGGGGCTCCCCTATATTTGTAAATATTCTTTCCCTGTTTTGTTTCTCGGTTTTAATAAAGACCCCAAAACCCAACAATAAGGCACTGGAGTTGTGCATTCTTGGCAGCTCGCAGGGAGCATGCCATCTCCCATGGGGCCTAATGTTATCACATAATCCTGTCAATAGCTTGGGGGTCTGCGTTTTCTACCTATGTCTGTAATTTTGCTTGTCTTTTCCCCTTCTTCAGACCCGATCATGGTTATCTCATCGCTCTCAGCATGTAATTTTATTTCATTTGCATTCATCCTTCTCAATCGACCAATTGTTCTCTGACATTATGCCTGAAAGAGATCGACCCTGAATTCATCTATCTCTTCTCAAGGATGATCCCTTCTCCTCTTACCACCATTACGAAACCTTTCTTCACCCAAGCCTAAGTCTGGTCGTCCAAGCCTCCATTTTCATTGTCTGCAACATTGAAATCGATCGAACAGTTACACAAATCAAGCGAATGGGAAAGGACTAGTTTCAACGGTGAGGATCTATCATCGGGGTATATCGACGGTCATCGAGTAATTGGGGCCGTAGACTTGTCGGGATTTTAGAGCCAAGGCTTCTCCCTAATGGCCAAAGTCACAAAAGAACCTGAGACATCCAATTCAGTGGAGACAGGTGGCAGTAGTTGAATTGTCGATAAGGCCTTTCAGGAATGTTAAAGTGAAATCGTTGAGATAGTCTCAGCCGTCCATCAGGGTCAAAACGCGGCATGAGATCCGGGCTCTAGGGTGGTCCCACATTAAGCAACAATCATGTTGATCTAGGTTGTTCAAGCAATAGCCACTTGGCACGCGATTACGTCCCGTCACGATTCCGGCTATTGCGATTCTAAGCAACAAGGAGTCACTTCTTTCCATTGCATATACATGAAAGAAAAACCCCAAAATGCCATGGGGGGGGTTTTAGGCCTACGGTCATAGTCCCAGAGTTATATGGAAAGTGGGACAAAGAAGATGAGGGGGGCATGGCTAGGGTGGTTCGACGGGTTAATCGTGGCCATCGGACTCGGGGCACACGGTCACAACCCAGGGTCCCTATGAGTGGGGAGCCAGATGGAAGAGGAATACAACCTCTGAACCTTGAGGAGAAGGTGCGTATTTGTACCTTTTGCATGAAGTCTTGGCCACCTACCATGGGAGAACGCAGTTATTGAAATTTTGAGCGGTTGTTGAAACCTCACCTCAAGCCATGAATAGAAGGTGTGGGAGGTCTGGAACAATTAAGACTATGGTACCCCTGTGTGCAGTCTTTCCTACAGGAGCCATGCCGATCTGAGCCTCCCTTGAAAAAAGATTATGCACATGCTTGGCTTGGAATTAATGGCTCAGCTACCCTCCTGTTGTTAGGGGGGCGAATTGCTCT
Organism: Picea engelmannii; assembly: GCA_009831015.1. Lineage (NCBI taxonomy): Eukaryota > Viridiplantae > Streptophyta > Pinopsida > Pinales > Pinaceae > Picea > Picea engelmannii. Next base: position 273,071 of record ML778894.1, read on the forward strand.
GAGTATATATACTTATTTTTTTTATTTTTGTAGGGATCGATGGTAGAGCCACGCTCCCAACTGTAATGTTTGATGAGGCCTCTAGTTCTCTGGTTATGAACTGATACTTGAGACTTCTTGTTTAATGGTAACTAGATTCTTCTATATTTCCTTGCTTCTGACTCTTAAATCCCAGGCATGGATGATCCAGTCGGGTGTTGTGATTATGGTATAGTGTAGGTTTGACTATATCTGTTTTTTTACAACATTTAAGTTTCTTGAAGTTTTCAGATTTGAGAGGATATTATATCTCATACTTTACCTCCAAAGGTTGTTGGAAGACTAGGTGTCTAGAGCAAGCTTTCATACATTTCTTGTCTTTCCTCCACCTACTCACTGCTATGAAAACTCACTTGCCCAAGTTAGATCAAGGCCTTACTTATCTCCGCATTTCCAACCTAGTTTTCTGAGTTAAAACGATATTGTTCTGAGTTTACTCCCATTCGATCACCCTTTAATGATTCATTTACATTAATTTATTTCATTGACATTATAACATTTGTATTCTTATATTCAATCCCAATGAATTTCATGAAATATTTTATCTAAGTGACTTTCAAAAAATATTTTCTATAAATCTCTTAAACTATGATAAAGATTTACTTTACCTATGATCCAATAAACTATGATACACTTTTAAATTAACTCTTATCCAACATATATTATCTTTGATGCAATCCAACATAACTTTAGGTTACAATGTCACGAACATTTCAAGATGTCAGAATTTGACCAACATATGGAAACATCGCAATTTGATGTACAAAAACCCACCAACGTAATGCAACGTTCAAAACCCTACATTGCAATGTGACATGTAAAATCATTCATTGTAACGTCGCAATGTGACAAACATAGTTATGTTGCAATCTAAAAAACATAATAATATCGTAATGTGTCGTTCATAAATAAATGTTGCAATTTGACGAACATAGCCTTGTTGTCGCATTTTTACGAACATATCCTCACATTGCACATATTCTCATGTCATAATGTGAAATTTTTTTCCAAATGTCACAACATATCGAACATAGCCCTTGTCACAGTGTGATGTAGACAGCTCAATTTTGCACTGTGATAAATAGATGTCGCAATGTGATGGGCATAGCCCCGTCGTCGCATTTTAAAGAACATATCATCACGTCACAATGTGATACACATATCCTAATGTCACAATGTGAAATTTTTTTCCAAACATCACAATGTATTGAACATAAACCCTTGTGACAATGTGATGTACACAACTCAATGACGGAATGTGATGGTCATGAATACATGTCACAATGTGACAAACATAACCCTTTTGTCACATTTTGATTAACATTTCATCACGTCACAATGTGATGCACATATATTAATGTCACAATGTGACAAACATTTCCAAACGTCACAATGTGTCGAACATAATCCCTTGTTGCAATGTGATGTACACAAATAAATGTTGCAATGTGATGAACATAACCCTATCGTCGCATTTTGATGAACATATCATCACACCACAATGTGACACACATATGTTAACGTTACAAACTAACAAACATTTCCAAATGTCTCAATGTGTTGAACATAACCCCTTGTCACAATGTGATGTATAGAAATCAATGTCACAATTTAACAAACTTAGCCTAACACTGCAATGAGATGAAATTTTCCCAACGTCGTAATGTGATGAACATAACCCACATTGCAATATGGCATTCATGCCAAAAGAAATTAATGTTACAAAACTCTTTTATTTGTCACATTGCAATGAACTTTGTAACATTGTAATGCTATGAACGTAGACTCGTCATCACTATGTGACCAACCATAGCACCACAGGATGATATATATGCATATCCTCACATCCCAATGTCACAAACATTTCAAAACATCGCAATCTGATGAAGAGAACCCATTGTCACAATGTTATGTACAAAACCCTAATGTTGCAATGTGACAAACATTTCCAAATGTCACAATGTGTTGAACATAACCCCTTGTCGCAATGTGATGTACACAACTCAATGTTGCAATGTGATGATCATAAATACATGTTGCAATGTGACGAACATAGTCATGTTGTCGCATTTGATGAACATATCATCACGCCACAATGTGACACACATATCCTAATGTGACAATGTTACAAACATTTCCAAATGCCATAATCTAACGAACGTAACCCCTTGTGGCAATGTGATCTACACAACTCAATGTCTCCATGTGATGATCAGAAACATATTTTGCAATGTGACGAACATAGCCCTATTTTCCCATTTTGATGAACATATCATCACGTTACAATGTGACACTCATATCCTAACATCACAATGTGACAAACATTTTCAAACGTCACAATGTGATGAACATAACCCACATCACAATGTGACGTTCATGCTGAAAACTTGTTATGTTACAAAACTCTTTCATTTGTCACATTGCGATGAACTTTG
>ML778894.1:282784-301006 GCA_009831015.1 Picea engelmannii
CATTAAGAAATTGGTACCATTCAATGCATAGTTTAGTTTGTGTGGAAAACCATTGGTGTGTGGTATAGAGTGTGATGCACACAAAGATAGGGATGTACAGGTGTGCACACTGGAGTTGGGATGTTAAAATCATCCAAGAAATCAGAGGAAAGGATTCTGGAAAAATGGTGCAAATTTTTCATGTACTTATTGCATGAAATCATCTAACAAATCTTAATTGCCAACACATTTTGCAGAATTATTGCAGAAGGTTAAAAGTAGGACACAGTTAGTGCAGAAGGTTAAAAGCATGGAATATGCATGGAGGACTTATAGTCTCGATGATGAATTTGGAGATCTGTATGTTGGTTTGGGTGTTGATGGCACATAATCCAAGGGGGAGCGCATGAACTTGGTAGAAACTGTAAAAGTACTACAAAAAGATGTCCAGAGTTATAAGGCTGATAATGAAATACTTATGAGAGACAAGGAACAACAAGATGACTTCAATGTCAAATTGATGTAGAGCTTGGCCATAATAGAAAATAATATTGATAAGGATACATAGATGAGTAGATCAAGAAATCACAGATCTCATGATGAGAAAATAATAGAAGAAATAGGTGTTGGCAAGCATTCTTTCAGCAAATCGCGTAGTAGTTTGAGTCCACCTTCTATCAGAAAGCATAAGAGAAGGACTAGGGTGGATGAGCTACAAGGAGAAATGAATGAGATCAAACCTCCTACCTTTGACGGGGAGCACAAAAAGGATGAGGATGAAAAGACATGGTTGTTGAGTATGAGGAAGTACTTCCAGTTTCAGAACTATTCTTCACATGCAAAAGGGAGAATTGATATCTATTAGTTAAAGGGAAAGGCATCAATGTGGTGGGATTAATATGTGCAAGTGCAGGACATTGATGAGATGTAAGTGACTTGGAGAGAGTTCAAGAGGTATTTCCAAAATAAATACTTAACCAAGCAATACTATGACAGGAAAATGAAGGAGTTCTTTGAACTCAAGCTTGGGAGCATGACAATAGATGAGTATGAAAGGAGATTTTTATAACCGTTGAATTATGTACCTTTATCAAGGATGAACATGTGAATTTTCAAATATATTTGAGTGGTTTTCCCTCATTTATCAGTGAAAATATGCAATATGATGACCCTAATAAATTGGAAGAAAACATAAGGCACACTAAGTGTATTTATGAGCAACAAAGGGGAAGGCCTGCTTTCCAAAAGTCTTAGGAAAACAAGATGAAAAGTAAGGTGGAACACAGGAAGAAGACAACTAAGCCATCATTTTTCATAAATACTGCGTAAGGAAAGACGACTCTTCAGCAACCCACAAGTCAAAGATAGTGGAACAAAATTCATGGAAACAACCTATGAAGTGTTGGGGTTTTGTTGGAAATCCTATGCATAGAGATTTCCCTCAAAGAGGTGATAAAGTGAATATTGCGCATAGTGTGTAGCAATATGAAACAATTGAGGACATGGGTAGGAATGTTCCAAGGATTTATGACGTGCTAGATAACAAGTAGGATGAGTTTCAGTTGCACATGGTCAAGGTGGAAGGTAATATTAATGACCAATCTATTGCTTTTTAAATTGACTCAGGAGCTAGTCATAGTTGTCTAGATGCTAAAATGGTGGAAAGATTCCATTGATCAAGAAGTAAGATTGAAAAACCTTGGTTGGTACAATTGGCTACAGGAAAAAAAAGGAAAATTAAGGAGAAGGTTAAGGCATGTCCATTGGAGATGAATGGACTGTGCACAAAGGTTGATTTGAATATTATACCTTTGAGCTCATATGATTTACTCATTGGTATGGATTGGTTGGATGAACATCATGCTTTCCTGGATGGCTATATTAAGGAATTTACTTGCCTATACGAGCAAGGAAATTTGAGGTCAATTCAAAGAATTCCAAGAGTTGCGACTATCAGATAAATTCTAGCTTTGTAGTTGAATAAAATCTATAGGAAAGGATCTCAAGTATTCGCAGTGCACATGGAAGACCACCTAAGGATAAAGTGTGGAGTGTGGAATATTTCATAGTAATGAAAGAGTTTGAAGATGTATTTAAAGAGATATTTAACATTCCTCTAAAAAGGGATATTGACTTCTCTATTAATCTTATGTCGGGAGAAACACCTATATCCAAGACTCCTTACAAGATGAGTATGCCAGAACTGAAGGAGTTGCATATGCAACCTGAAAAGATTTTGAACAAGGGGTATATACGCCCAAGTCTGTCACCTTAGGGTGCACCAATTTTCTTAATGAAGAAGAAGGATGGTACACTAAGAATTTGTATCGACTTCATACAGTTGAACAAAATAATAGTAAAGAACAAGTATCATTTTCCAAGGATAGATGATTTGTTTGATCAACTAAGGGGTGCAAGGATATTTTCCAAGATAGATATCAAATCCGGATATCACCAAGTGAGAAAAAAAGAGGAGGAAATCAATATGACTTCCTTCAAAACAAGTTATGGTCATTACAAGTTTACAGTGGTGCCATTTGGGTTGTCGAATGCACCAGTTGTCTTCATGTGTTTAATGAATGTAGTTTTTAGTAATTACTTGGATAAGTTTGTCATTGTGTTTTTGGATGACATTTATATTTATTCAAATTTTGAGGAAGAGAAGAAGAAACACTTGAGGATGGTGTTGCAGGTATTGAAGGAGCATCGGATTTATGCAAATCTAATCAAGTGTTCATTTTTTCAGCAACCAATTCACTACTTGGGTCATATTATTTAAGAAGAAGGAATAGTTTTTCACCCAACAAAGATAATATCCATTGAAGAATCGACGATGCCAATAAATGTCGCAGAAGTGAGGTCCTTTATGGGACTAGAAGGGTATTGCAAAAGGTTTAATGAAGGATTCTCACAAATTTCGCATCCAATCACATCCCTACAGAAGAAAGGTGCATGATTTGAATGTAATCTAGATTGTCCAAGGAGTTTTCCACACTTGAAGAACGTGTTAACAAGTGTGTCAATTTTGATGATTGTTGATCTAGATGTAGACTTCGTTGTTTGCACAAATGCATGCAAGGAAGGACTTGGGGGAGTTCTGAATCAAAATGGACATGTAGTATGCTACGAGTCAAGGAAGTTGAAAGACCATGAAAGGCTCTATGTTACGTATGACTTGGAATTGGAGGCGATAGTGAATGCTTTGAATATGTGGTGACACTATCTCATGGGTAAGAGATTTGAGTTGAGAACAAACCATTGTGGTATGAAGTATTTGTTTGGACAACCAATTTTAAATGCTAGACAAAGCAAGTCGCTCGAGTTCCTTAGTGAGTATGAATTTGATATAAAGCATATTAGGGGAAAAGAGAACAAGGCGGTTCATGCACTCAGCAGGAGAATGCACGAAATGTATGATACATCCATTAGCATGTACCAGACATATTTGCACGACATAATTTTGGAAGTTTTTGAATCAAATCTGCACTATATGGATATAAGTGTGACTTTACAGCAAGGTACGTCGCAGCCAAAGTTTGAAGATTATGAGTTAAGAGAGGATGGGATCCTCATGTATAGATGCAGAGTCTATGTGCCAAATCATCAAGAGTTGAAGAACCTAATTTTGTCAGAGATACATAAGGTTTCTTATGTTGGACATCCAGGTTACCAAAAGACCATTGTCATTTTCAAGAAGCAATACTTTTGGCCAGGTATGAAAAAATAAGTTGTGGATTTTATTGTGATATGTCTTCAATGCCATAAGATCAAGGATGAGCATAGAAATCCAGCTTGTCTATTGCAGCCTTTTCCCATTCACGAATGGAAGTGGGAATTTGTGACCATGGACTTCATAACTAAGTTTCCTAGAACTGATAAGCAACATGATTCTATTATGGTGGTGGTGGAAAATCTTACTAAAGCTTCCCATTTTATTCCAGTGAAGTCAACGCACAAGAAAATCAACATTCTTGTGATATACATGCATTAAGTTACTAAGTAGCATGGTGTTCCTAAGAAAATTGTGTCTGATAGAGATTCCAAGTTCACCTCGAACTTTTGGAAAGGGTTATTCAAGGGATTTGGAACAAATTTGAATTTCAACACAACATATCATCCTAAGTCAGATGGTCAAACCGAGAGGGTAACGAGTGATTGAAGACATGTTGAGGATGTATGTGATGGATAAACCATCAAAATTGGAAGAACACCTTCACTTGGTAGAGTCTTCTTACAACAATGGGTATCAAGCATATTTAAATATGAGCCCATTTGAGGGACTTTATGGTAGAAAGTGCAACACACTAGTGAGTTGGGAGAACCCAAGAGACCGCACGGTAGTTGGGCTTGATTTAGTCTAGGAAATGGAGGAGTAGATGGTAAAGATAAGGTAGAATCTAAAGGCTACCCAGGACAGGTAGAAAATTTTCACAGATAAAGGTAGAAAGATGCATAGATAAAGGTAGAAACCACAAGGAATTCAGAGTGGGTGATCACGTTTGTCTGAAAGTGAAGGGCATACATAGTTCCCTGAAGTTGGGAAAGTGTTCTAAGTTAGTGGCACGCTATTGTGGGCCATTTCAAATCCATGAAAGGATTCATCATGTTTATTATATGGTTGCATTTCCTACAACTTTATGCAGTCATAATGTTTTACATGTGTCATTGCTTAAGAAGTATGTACCTAATGCTAATCATGTTATTGATTGGAATGTGATTTAGGTGGAGCCAAAATGTGGATTTCAAGTGTGACCTATTTGCATATTGGATTGGAAAACCAATCATCTCTAGAATTGAGTCATGGAGCTGGTAAATGTCTAATGGACCTGGTACGGTCCTAAGGATGCAACCTAGGAATGTGAGGATGCTATGCGAGAAAAGTATCCTCATATTTTTTATAATGTTTGTAAATTTTGTATGTACATGTGTATATCATGCACTAAGGGCAGTGCATAAATAAGTGGGAGGGCACTGTAATGTCTCCGATCCGGGACCCTTTGTAATTGTACATATAGGTTGGTGAGTCGTTGATGCTAATGGTTTATGTAATGTATATATAGGCTTGTGATCCATTAACACCTGGATTTTGGTGTTGTGCACATGTAAGCAAATTCATAGAGAATTTTTATAAAGATAGGGTACAATCATTTTATGTGTTGCGTGCACTTGGGTAAGTGGGCGACAATGACCTAGAAGTGCCCAGTACTGAATTGTGTGTGTGTGTGTGTGTGTGTGTGTGTGTGTGTGTGTGTGACTGTCTATGTTTTGCGACTGTAGAGCCTGTGTGATTATGAGGCTAGTGAGCTTGGATGCAAATAGGCTAGCATGCCTATCCATGTAAATATAATCATGATTATTAATATCTTATTGCATCATTGTGCATTGACTGACTCAGCTGAAAAGAGATGAGGGGCTTACTTCACCGGAAAAGAAAAAAGGGGATGAGTCGTAATTCTTGGGGAATATTTTATAATATTTATGGAAAAGTGTAATGTGGATATGTTTTATCCTAAGTTCCTGAGGGTGGAGAATGGGTCGCCAATTGGATTAAAGCTACTTCTCAAGATGAAAAGTGTCAAGTGGAAGGCATGAAATATATATTGTTGGCCTTAGTGTCTTTTGGGCATGATTATTACTGCATTATCTATTGTGCAGAGGATTATTTCGGGGGGGATTCATGTTGCAATATTTTGTGGGAAGAAGGGGGTCAAACTATATGGAAATTATGATTATTACCTTATCTTCACAAAGAATCTTGTAAGGAGTTATGGGCTATAATCCAAGTTACTTTCGAAGAGATGGGTTGACAGACTAAGAGTCCTCTTTTTGGTTGAGAGACTGGATGTTGTGAAGAGCTTGTTAGACCTAGGAGCATACTCTCCAGGTGAGAGTATTGTTAAGAGTGGTTCCTTGGTGTGTTGTGAATTAGTCACAGGGATCAAAGACTTCATGTCTGACCTATTACTGGTAACCCTAGAAAGGGAAGTGGGGAAGACGAAGGACTATTGAGAAGAGAAGGGGGGAACACTTCTTGGGTGTGACAGGTGCATGGGGAAAGAGGGACTTTGTACTATTTGTAGCAGCGTGCATCTAGGACTAAGAAAATATGTTGAGAATCAAACCTTAGTGAGTCACTAGAACCCTTTTGCCATGGTGGATTTGTACCCCAACTCAGGGGTGACTTGTTGCTGAAATCCTATTAGCAACAACATCTATGGATGGGAGGAACCTCTGAGTCAAGGCCACAATTGGTGACTTTTATTTAAAATAAGTGTTCCTTATGTAATTTTCTTGGTTATTGCCTAGATTTTTGTCTATGTTTGACATGGGTTAAATTCTTATATGTGTTGCATATACATATTTGTTGTTATTTTGTTAATTACTGCATGCTCTTGTAAGTATAGTCCTTATAGCCTATATTTGTAGTTGTGCATGGATATGACCAATGTGGTTAGTCTTTCTTTTTAAGTAATCCATGTAATTGTGGTTATGTTTCGATAAGAAGAGGATTGAGTGGATGAGGGCGCAGGAAGGAAACTTGTGTATACTAAGAGACTAGAATTTGTTTGTGTGGATAGAGAATTAGATTCCATGCACAGTGAAATATGAGTCAATGAATGATGCCTATATGGTTGTGCATACGGTTGCGTTGTGTGATCTGAATGCTAGTGATCACAACTAGTGCACATATTTTTGGGCTATTACCACTGATTAATTTTGTGACAAAAAGATAATATTTCTTCCATTCAGGGAAAATTTTAGGGGATAAATTTTCCATGCTTTTTCACAAAAAAGGATTCTCCAATGTAAAAAAAATTCGCCCAAATTCTATAGGACAAAATTATTTTACCTTAAAAATTGCCAAAATTTTATAATAACTATATAAAATCCTTAGAAAATTGAATATTTTAACAAAAATATCATCAAACATTTATAGTTGAGATATAAAGGACCAGTAATATTCACAAAGGTTTCTACATTTCAAAATAAATTCCCATCCTTAAAATTATCCATGCTTTTGTTTTTATAAGTTGTGTGGCATGACTCATGTTTGGGTTGAGTGTGTTACTTCAAGAGATACTACGTGGATTGAGTTTAAGATATATTCTTCATAGTGTAATTCTAGAGTAACATTGGTTAGTGGTATGTTGGGGAATGTTAAAGTTTGGTTGACTTAGTGCTCGTAAAGTTGAGTTTGCATGACATGGCCCAACCTGGGGTGATTGGGTACATTACAAAGTGGTATCATAACTTTTTCAAAGTGTTTTTATGAAGTAGTATGGACCAAAATCTGTGGTTGGGGATGTTACACCTCCATAATATTCTAATTTTTGTGTTTCTTATCCTATTGGTTCAATGGATTGTAATACCACTAGATCGAACCCACTTGTAAATAAAAATGTAATTGTACATACAAGCTGACGAGACAAGATAATTTGGGGCTAGAGTGGCTTTTTATGTATGTATATTAAGGCCAAAGTGCCTTTATGGTTACTGGGTTGGTGAGCCAAAAGTTGAAAGGCCAACAAGCCTATTTTCCTAAAACACAATCACACTCAATTTTAATGAAAACACATAATTTTTGTAGACCAACCATGTAAAAGAGTATGTGGGGATAAAAACCACCAGAATGGGAAAGGGAGGCTAAGAGTCTGGGGAATAGGGACTAAGTCTTAAGCCCAAAGGAATATTTTATTAATATTCCCAAAAATGTGTAAAGTATAAAGTATGGATATTTAAATATATCATAAGTCCTCATGTTGAGGAACACATCACCTTTTGATGGAATCCATGTGGCCCCAAGCTAGGTCCCAACATGATAAGTGTCAATTTGGGAACATGCAAATATAATTGGGGGAATTTAGTTCATTTGAATGATATTCTCATTATCATTCACACCTCACTACCTCCATGATAAGGCCATATGTACCTTCATGTTGCTAGTACCCATACCTATACCAGGACCGAGACCATGGTTAGATTTGGAGGTGGAAGGAATATGTGGTTTTTCAGACCCGTAGTACATTGAAGAAGTGGGTTATCAGGCCCGTAGGACATTGAAGAATTGGGTTGTCAAGAAAGTGAGAATTCTCTCCAAGTGAGAGAACTACTGAAAATTGATTCCCAAGATGTCAAGGTGCAACTACATGGCTTTGAGACTTCCTCTCTGGTCTGTTGTTGAAGCCCCAGAAGGGAAGTGGGGTAGTCGAAGGATTGTTGAGCAGAGAAGGGGCACACTTTCTAGGGTGGGACATTCATGTGGGGAATGAGGGATTGTAGGTTGTTAGTATGAGTTGGCACCTATGTCTGAGTTTATATGTTGTTAGAGAGACCTTAGCATGCTTATAAATCTTTTAAATAGGTGGATTTTTAGCCCCATCTCAAGCGTGAGCCACTGTTGAGAGTTTATGAGTGGTGTGGTCTAAGGCTGGGAGGAACATGGAAGGTTTGCACACAATTGGTGTTCTTTTTACTAAATATAAGTGTCTATTGTGTGTTAATTTATGTGCTATGTTAATATTTATTCATTTATTCTTATGGGTTTTATGTATATGTTGTATTTGTATATAGTTTTTATTATTTTGTATTAATCTGTGCACTTGCAGAGAAATTTAGCTAATTAAAAGGTATTAGAGTTCGAAATTTCATGTGGCGTTGCCTACCAAAAATTTGGGGATGCAACAATGTGGTATCATAGCTCTAGTTTGAACATTGATCCTACATGGGTAGATTAACAGAGCAAAGAACTGATAACGAAGACTATGCAGGAAAAATGTTTGACAAAATGTCAGAAGATGTCTGCAAACTATTCAATAAAATTATTATAGTGAAATTAAAGGAATTTTGCAAATAATTTGGAAGAAATGAGCCTATGAATTAAGTGTAAGCAAATTTAGTTTCTAATTGAGCATATTTGGGCCTATAGATGGCCAAAAGTTGAATTTACAGAGAAGCCATGGTGCCCATGACAAAATTGAGGTGAAATTTGGAAAAAGCCCCAATTTTGCAGAGTAATTCAAGATGAATTCAACATACAAGAGGAAAATTTGAAGATTAGGGGAGGTTGAATTCATATGTACAAACCTCAATTTGGTTGTATTGAGATTAATTACAAGCTCTAATGGTGGCCACAAAAGTAATTACATAATGCCCATGATAAAAATCATGAAAAAGTTCCCAATTATGCGGTGTAAATTCTTGGAGAATTAATGAGTAATGAAAGAAATGAACCAAGAAAAAAAATCTCCAAATTTTAATGGAAATCCGAAAAAGAAAATTTTGAATTTGGGTGATTTTCGAAGTAAGAAAAAATAGGGAAAATTTGGGTATTTTTCCATATGATGATGTCGGCATGACGTGGAGGCCACGTGTCAACTAATGTGGCAGAAGAAAGACATGTACTACCACAGTGGAAGGTACATGTTGGATGGAATGATAGTTGGTAGGTGATGTGGAGCCATGTGGCAGGTCAACTGTCAGTCCCACGATACCGCGGTAAGATCTTGGAATTTTTCTAAGTGTTAAGACTATCGTGGAGAACAGAGAGAGTCAAGGGTATGGAAAGAGGTGTGGTATCCTCGAGAACCCACGTAAGAAGTGGAAAATAAACTAATTTCTAAGGATTGGTCGGGTTTATGGGTGGATGGATTCCTAATATTGAAATAAATATGGGATCACCATAATGTGTGGTGAAATTATGAAATTTGACTAAGTGTCAAGACTTCCTGGGTGTGAAGGATATCACGAAGGTGATGAAGCATAATAAAATGATCACAAACCCGCGGTGAGATCTCAGAGAAAATGACTAAGTATAGGTGTATAATGGATACGGGGGAACACCATGATGGATTTTAGAGGAGGCATAAGTTATAACATGAATGAAATGGACTCATGAAACCGTGATAAACTTAATAAAAGCTACTAAGTATGGGAGCAAGTTAAGGCTAGTGGAAACGCAAGAGTGTATTTTGGAGGTTGTGTAAGTTTGAGGGAAGAAATGAATATCTTAAACCTGCAATGAAATATTTTAACGTAAAAGATCTAATTCGAAGATAATCAGATGATGGATGAGTATCGAAGATAGGATGCTCGAGCTAACAAAATTATCTTCCATGTCATGCCATTGATAGTCTTCTTGCTCAAATATGTTGAAGGGGGACACAAGAACTAGTCATGAGGATTCATGGACAGTAGAGTCCATGTATTCATTCAAGAATGTATAAAAAAAATATTAAGAATTCACAAGAAATCAAAAATAAATTATTTCTGATAAAATTTCGAAGAATAGAATGTTGTATAAAATGATGGATTTGCTAAATTATTGTAGTCTTAAAAATATTTTTTCATACACATTTTGTATAACTAAGAACACAATTTGATGTAAGCATAATTCAATAGGAATATCAGTAAAGAAATACATGGATGATGCCCAAGGAACTTACAATTATGAATATGAAGGAATAATATTTGGTATGGGCATGGAGAAGATGGAAAGGAAGAGAGGATGAACTTGGTAGAGACCATAAAATTTTTACAAAAGGAATTATAAAGTTATAAAGTTGATAACGAGAATATTATGAAAGTAAAGGAGCAACAAGAATAATTTAACATCAAGTTAATGTAGAGCTTGGAAAGAATAGAGAAGAATATGGATAAGGAGACTAATTCAAGCAAATCAGGGAGTCACCAGTCTCATGATGAGCGGAGAAGAACCATAACTGTTGGTAGGAATCACCATCACTCCCCAAGGCATTCAACTAGGAGAACACATAGTAGTTCAAGTCCATCCCCTGTTAGGAAGCGTAAGAAGAAGTATGGGGTGGATGAGCTACAGGGAGAAATTAATTAAATAAAACCACCTACATTTGATGGTGAACACAAGAAGAATGAGGATGTTGAGACCTGGTTGTTGGGCATGAGAAAGTATTTTTTGTTGCATAATTACTTTTCACAGGAAGAAGGATGAATTTCCATATATGAAATCAAATAAAAAGCATCAATGTCTCAGGATCAGTTTGTGCAAGTGMAACACATTGATGAGAAAAAAGGTACTTGGAGACAATTCAAAAAGTATTTTCAAAATATTTACTTAACCAAACGATACTATGATAAGAAGMTGAAGGGGTTCTTTAAACCCAAGATTGGAATTATGACCATAGATGAGTATGAAAGGAGGTTCTTAGACATACTAAAATATCTTTCTTTAATCAAGGATGAAAAAATGAAGATTCAAAGATACCTGAGTGGGTTGTCATCATTTATCAATGAAAAGATACAATATGATGATCCCAAGACACTAGAGGAAACCATAAGGAGAGATAAATTCCTTTATGATCAACATATATGAAGCCCAGCTTTCCAAAAGGCATGGGAAGACARGAAGAAGAGCAAGATGGAAYAGAGGAGGAAGGGGACAAAGCAACAATTATTTTGAAATAATTCTCAAGGACATMCAACTCCTAAGGAACCCRAGATGACTGATAGAATGGGGAAATATCAAGGTAACCACCTATTCAATGTTAGGGTTGTGGGGGAGATCATATGTATAAAGATTTCCCTCACAGAGGTGAAAAAATGAGGAGTGTGTTAATTCTCTGTAAATTCCCAGAGATTGTCGGGAGGTAGAAGAAATTTATCAGAGGTAACTTTATCCAGCCACTTTGAAACTGGGATCTAGCCCTGCCAGTTTCAGAGAGGGATCTCTCTATATGATTAAAATATGTTTCAGGTTTCAAATATTAGGCTAGTTAAATAAATAAGATTGTGTTGTTTGTTTTATAAAATGGATGAAATATTGTTTATGCATCTATTGGGCTATGGAGTCTGTTTTATAAAGTTTGAGACCAAAGAACATATTTTATAAGGTATTTTCACAGGGCAGGATAATGCAACTGCTGGATCCTTTAGAGTTAAAATGATGGATAGCAGAACAGATGAGATAACCAATTAAAATAAAGAAGTATTTAAGAATTTCTTTATCATAACATCAGAAGGCAAACACTTAGATCTTTAAAAGACAGACACAGAGTATACAAAGATAAATTTTGTAACTTTAACTTCTTTTAAATGATCAGATATAGAAAACACAAAAGATTACGAAGACATAAGAACCATTCAACGAAGAGGAGTAAACATCACCAACATTTAACACATAGGAATCCTTTTAAACATCCTTATAAAATCTGTTCTTTGGTCTCAAAATTTATAAAACAGACTCCATAGCCCAATGGATGCGTAAACCATATTTCAGCCATTTTATAAAACAAACAACACAGTCTTATTTATTCAACTAGCCTAATATCTAAAACCTGAAACATATTTTAATCATACAGAGAGATCCCTCTCTGAAACTGGCAGGGCTAGATCCCAGTTTCGAAGTGGTTGGATAAAGTTACCTCTGATAAATTTCTTCTACCTCCCGTCAACCTCTGGGAATTTACAGAGCATTAACAGAGTGTGTACAATGTATAGCAAGATGAAACAATGGAGGACATGAGAATAAATGTACCTAGGATCTACACAGTTATGGATAACAAGCTAGTTGAGTTTCAGTCACATATGATTGAAATGGAAGGTAATATCAACGACGAATCCATTGATATTTTGATTGATTCATGATCTATTCATAATTATCTAGATCCTATGATGGTGGAAATATTTTATTTTCCAAGAAGAAATATTGGTAAACCTTGGATTGTGCAACTAGATACAAGAGCTAAAAAGAAGATTATTGAGATGGTTAAGGAATTCCCAATGGACATAAATGTATTAAGCACAAGGGAATATTTGAATATCATACATTTGGGCTCATATGACTGCTTAATTGGTACGGATTGGTTGGACCAACATCATGATGTTCTAGAATGTTATAATAAGGATTTTACCTGCTTGTATGAAGGAGGGAACTGGAGGACAGTTCAAGGTATTCCAAGAGCAGTAACCATCAGAGAAGTTTTAACTTTATAGCTGAAGAAAAACATCAGGAAAGGATGTCAAGTATTTGCAACACATATGGAGGAGACACCTAAGGATAAATTACCAAGTATTGAAGATTATGCAGTCGTAAAATAGTTTGAATACGTATTTAAAGAAATATTGGGTTTTCCACCCAAGAGAGATATCGATTTCTCCATAAATATGATGCATGGAGTAGCCATGGTATCCAAGACTCCTCCTAGGATGATTACACCAGATTTGAAGTAGTTGAAAATGTAGTTGGAGGAACTTCTAAATAAGGGGTACATATACTCCTAAGTGTTTCACCTTGGGGTGCCCCAGTGTTATTTTTGAAGAAAAAGGATGGAACCTTAAGGATTTGCATTGACTTCAGGAAGTTGAACAAGGTAACTATGAAGAACAAGTATCATTTTCCAAGGAAAAATGATCTCTTTGATTAGTTGAAAGATGCTAAGGTATTCTCTAAGATTTATCTTAGGTCAAGTTAATACTAGGTAAGAATTAAGGAAGAATACATTAGCAAGATTGACTTCAGAACAAGGTATGGCCATTATGAGTTCACAGTGGTGCCATTTGGCTTATCAAATGCACCGATTATCTTCATGTGTTTAATGAATGGTATTTTCACAGAATACTTGTATAAGTTTGTGATTGTCCTTTTGGATGACATACTTATTTACACAAAATATAAAGAAGAACATGAGAAACACTTGAGGATGGTGCTACAAGTACTAAGAGAACATCAATTATTTGAAAAGTTGAGAAAGTGCTCATTCTACCAGTGACATATATGTTACTTGGGGCATATTATTTCAGATCAAGGGATAACAATGGATCCAAAGAAGATAAAATCCATTGAAGGGTGGCCAACACCAAGGAATGTCTCTGAGTTGAGATCGTTCATGGGACTTGAAGGTTACTATATGAGATTTATTAAGGAATTCTCAAAGATTGCACACCCAATCACTTCCTTGCAAAAGAAGGGTGTGAAGTTTGAGTGGACATCGGATTGTGAAAGGATTTTCCAACATTTGAAGTATTTATTAACAAGTGCTTAAATATTAAGGATTTCTAATCCAAATGAAGACTTCATTGTATGTATTGATGCATGTAAAAGAGGACTTGGTGGAGTTCTTAGTTAGAAGGGGCATGTGGTATGATATGAATCAAGGAAATTAAAGGAGTCTGAAGGGAACTATGCTACTCATGATTTGGAATTGGAATCCATAGTGCATGCCTTAAAGAGGTGCAGGCACTACCTCATGGAAAAAATATTTGTGTTGAGAACAGACAATAATGGTATGAAATATTTATTTGGACAACCAACTATAAATGCCTGGCAAAGAAGGTGGTTACAATTCTTCAGTGAGTATGACTTTCATATAAATCATATCAAGGGTAAAGAAAAAAAGGTGGTTGATACACTCAACAGGAGAGTGCATGAGATGTATGTTACAACCATTATCATGTATATATCATATTTTAAATATAGAATTTTAGAGGCTGCAAAATCAGATCTATAGTACATTGAAATAAAGACAAAATTACAACAAGGTATTTTGCAGCAGGAAATTAAGAATTTAGAGTTAAAAGAGGATGCAATTATTTTGTACAGAGGCGTAAATTATGTGCCAAATTCTCAGGAATTGAAAAATCCGATTTTAAAATAAATTCATAATATGCCTTATGATGGGAACCCAAGTTACTAGAAAACTATTGCAGTTCTCAAGAGCCAATATTGTTGGTCGAGTATGAAGAAAGAGGTTGTTGATTTTATTGTCAAGTGTTTGGAATGTACAAAATTCAAGGGTGAGCACACACACCCATCTGGTTTTATATAGCCATTACCCATTCCTAAGTGGAAATGGCAAGTTGTAACAATGGACTTCATCACCAAGCTGCCCAGAACAACCAAGAAACATGATTCTATCATGGTGGTGGTGGATAAGATTAATAAAGTTTCCCACTTTATTCCAGTAAAGCTCACTCATAAGGCATCCAATACTATTTATATTTATATGAGATAAATTTCTCGACTACATGGTATACCCAAGAAAATTGTGTCTGACAGAGATCCAAAATTTACATCAAATTTTTGGAAAGGATTATTCAAAGGATTTGGTACCAATCTAAACTTTACCACAACCTATCATCCAGGGTCATATGCACATGTAAAGAGGGTGAATCAAGTGATTGAAGATATGTTGAGGATGTATGTGATGGATAAACCATCCAAATGGGAGGATTCTTTGCATTTGGTGGAGTTTTCTTATAACAATGGGCATCAAGAATCTCTAAATATGATCCCATTTGAGGCACTTTATGGAATAAAGTGAAACACACCAGTGAGTTGGGACACCCCAACAAACATAGCATTGGTTGAACCAGAATTACTTAGGGAAATGGAAGAGAAAATGGTGAGAATAAAATCAAATTTAAAGGTTTCCTAGGATAGGTAGAAAATTTATGTTTATAAGGGATTAAATCATAGAGAGTTAAAAGTGGGTGACCATGTTCTTTTAAAAGTAAAGGCCCACAAAAGTTCTTTGAAGTTGGGAAATTGTTCAAAATTGGCAGCTCGTTATTATGTGTTGTTTGAAATTATGGAGAGGATTGGTCCTGTAGCATACATGCTTTCCTTACCTACATCAATATGTATTCATAATGTATCCCATGTATCGTTTCTTAAAAATTATATACCTGATGCTAATCATGCCATTGATTGGAATGTGATTTAGGTGGAGCAAGAAGAAGACTCCTAAGTTCAGCTGGTATGCATATTGGATTGGAAATTCAAGATCCTTTGAAATTGAGAAATAAGAACGGTAAAGGTCCAATGCACCTGATATGGCCCTAAGGATTCAACTTGGGAGAATGAGGATGCTATGTGGACAGAGTATCCACATCTGTTTGAGGACTTTTGAAGTTTTGACTGTATATGTGTATCTACTGCACTGAGGACAATGCATAAATAAGGGGGAGGGGATTGTGATACCCCTATGCCAAACCCCATTGTAAATGTAAATGTAATTGTACATATAGGATTATAATCCAGGATACTTTGGGGCCATAGTGACATTGTATCTATGTATTTTGAGGCCAGAGTTCCTGTATGGTTATTAGGCTAGTGAGATAGAAGCTGAAAGACCAACGAGCCTATTTTTGTAAAATGCAATCACACTTAGTTTTAATAAAAAAACATCATTGCTACAGAACAACCATGTAAAAGAGTATGGGGGTCTAAACTCCACCTGAATGGGAAAGAGGGGCTAAGAGTCTAGGGAAAATGAGTTAAGCTAGGGGGCTTAAGCCCAAAGGAATATTTTATTAATATTCCCAAAAATGTATAAAGTATAAAGTATGTATATTTAAACATATCCTAAGTCCTTATGTTGAGGAACGTATCATCTTGCGAGGGATTCCATGTGGACCCAAGATACCTCCCAACATGACAACTGTCAAGTTGGAAACATGAAAATATACTTGGGGGAATTTAGTTCATTTGACCGATATTCCCATTATCATTCGCACTTCACTACCTCCATGCTATTGTAATTTGTACCTTCATGATGCTAGTACCCGTACATGTACCTATACCAGGACCATGGTTATATTTGGAGTTGGATGGAAGATGTAGGTTTTCAGGCCCGTAGGACATTGAAGAAGCGGGTTTTCAAGACCGTGAGCATTCTCTCTAGGTGAGATAAATCATGGGAATTGATTCCCAAGGTGCCAAGCTGCAACTACAGGGATTTGAGACCTCTTTTATGACCTGTTGTTGAAGCCCCGAAAGGGAAGTGGGGTAGTCAAAGGACTGTTGAGTATAGAAGGGGCACACTTCCTAGGGTGGGATAGGCATGTGGGGAATGAGGGACTGTAGGTTTTAAGTTTTAGTTGGAACCTGTGTCTGATTTTATATCATGTTAGAGAGACCTTAGCTTGGTTAGAAACCCTTTACCTAGGTGGAGTTTTAGCCCCAGCTCGGAGGTGAGCCATTGCTGAGAGTTTATGAGTGGTGTGGTATAAGCCTGGGAGGAACGTGGAAGGTCTGCACGCAATTGGTGTTCTTTTTACTAAAGATAAGTGTCTATTGTGTGCTAATTTATGTGTTATGTTAATATTTATTCATTTATTCTTATGGGTTTTTTGTATATGTTATATTTGTATATAGTTTTTATTATTTTGCATTAATATGTTCACTTGCATAGAAATTTAGCTAATTAAAATGTATCAGAGTTCAAAATTTCATGTGGCATTACCTAGCAGGAGTTTGGGGATGCTACATGGATAATCAAGATATTTTTTCTCCCGTCGGCTCCCCTTCCACTCGCCTAGAAGATCCATAATCAGAGCCTTTAGCTTCTTTTAACTCCTATACTAGATATTCTCTGCTAGGTCTTGTTTTTGAAATGTGTAGTGAGATACCATACTTGAAATTCATCCTTGAGAATCCCAATCAATGAATTTTCTTTCTTGTGGAGCTGGAAAAACTCTTCAACGAATGGTTTTGGGGATGACTGCTCGAGACACCATTATGTTATGCTCCTCTCTTCCTCTCCCAACCGGAAATTCTACTCAACAAGGATAGGCTTTGCATCATGAATAAGTGTTTTCTTATCTTAGTATACAACTTTGTTCTTAGCTTGTTTCCTATAGCTCATGATAGGCTATCATTTTAGTTGAAATATTTAGATAGCAGAAAAAATCTAAGATTGAACTATTTTTTTACCTCTCAAGGTGATGATAAGCTTGAGTATTGGCTGGGACGGGTTGGTTTCCTTCTATCGCGACCCTATCAACATCATATGATCTTTATGTATATGACATTTTATAGTAGGTAATTCAACTATAAGCAACCGAAAAAACCGGGTGCCCACGAGTCTAAATCACATTTCTTATTTTTCATGGAATACAATCCATGCACAAATCTTCTATGTATGTTGTCTCTTCAATGTAAATGTCATAGAAATTTCTATTATGTTAATGATTTTTTCTTCTTTTTTCTCTTTTTTTCATCTATTACATTAAATGATTTTTTTAAACAATATGATTCTTTTCTACTATTTTTTGTGTTTTGTTAAATTAAAAAAAAAAAAAAACATATACTATTTTTATTTTTCTTCTATCTTGTTAAATGTTTTTTTTTTTTTTTCTGTTTTGTTAAATCAAAAAATTATTTACTATTTTGAGGTGACCAAACATCTCATGCAATGACCTATTGAATTCATTAACATGTGATAGTAGTACATATGAAGGATATTTAGGAATGAAATGGGAAAAATCATA
>ML778894.1:304025-351554 GCA_009831015.1 Picea engelmannii
ATTGATTTTTTTAAGTAATATGATTCTTTTCTACTATTTTTTATGTTTTGTTAAATTAAAAAAAAAAATCATCTACTATTTTTATTTTTCCTCAATTTTGTTACAGAATTTTTTTTCTTTTGTTAAATTAAAAAAAAAAAACTATTTACTATTGTTATTTTTCTTCTATTTTGTTAAATGACATTTTTTTCTATTCATTTTTTAACATTATTATTATTTTATTTTATCTATTCTTCATAAAAGCTTTTTTTTTTATATTATTATTCTTTTATCTTATCTATTCTTCACACAAGCAAGATAGTAAGAGTTTTGTGATTTTTTTTCTTTTATTTTTATCTATTTTGTTTTATTTTTTCTCAAAATTAAGATAAAAAAAAATCTAATTAAAAAAAAAATTTAAAAACAAAGATTAAAAAAAATAAAAAAATGACATAAGAAAAATAATTTAGAAACACATTAAATTACTGTAGAAATATTATTTAAAAAAATAAAAATAAAATAAAAACAGAATCTAAGAAAATGATAAAAGAAAAGTCATAAGCCCTAAGAATTAACTGAAGTGGTTCTGGGTTCTGAGAGAGGCATGAAACTATCCCCAATGGAAAAGGTCACAGTTAAAATCTCTTATTCTCCTTAGAGTTAGGCCGGTTACTAACATAAAAAAATATAGAAAAAAATAATTTAGAAAAATAGTAAATGCCAATAAAAATGTCACTTAAAAGACAAAACAAAAATAAAAACAAAGAGCAGGATATGAGAGGTAAGAGTGAAAAGAACATAAATTTCAAGGATATTTAAGTTTCACAGACAACACGGATGTCACACGCATTCATTAATTTTACTCCTTGACAACCACGAGACGTCGCAGATAGTGCACGCTGGTTTTCTAGGTTGTTTCTGGTTGTGGGTTTATTTTGTATTATAGGTTATTTTTCCATGCACTGATGGCTCCGAGGGTGGAGGCGTCATAAATGTGTTTATTAGATTTGAAACAGTGATTAGATGGCAATTAAACATGATATTGGCCAATTACCCTACAGTGATTAAATGGGGACTAAACTCCACATTAATCAACCACCCTACATTAATTAATGGGAGCAGGTTAAGGATTTTACACCAAGTTAAAAAGATCAAAAAACAAAAGAACGTCATTAACTGAAGAAAACGGTTTTTCCCGTCTTGGCTTTCCTCTTAACGGTAAGCGTGAGTAGAAGAGAAATTTCAAAGGATAATTACGTTGCACGGATATCACAGGTATTCATTACTTTTACTCCCTGAAAAGCACGAGACGTGGTAGAATAGTGGATGCCGGCTTTCTTGGTTGCTTCCAGCTAGCAGAACGGTTCATCTCACACTGTTGAACGGTCACTGTATTGGGGCAGAATAACAGAATAGGGATTTGAAATCCAATGTAGCAATCAAAATTGATATTCTTAACAATTTTATTAAATGTACTGATCATTTTCCTTTATTTTAATGGTGGCTTCTTAATCTAAAAAGATCGACGTTAAAAATATAATGGGAAAATTATTAGCGATGGAACATTAGAATCTATGATCGAAATGGAGATTTTATCTTTGATAATCACAGATATGTCGAATCTGCCGGGTGACATGAGTAACATGTCAAAGTTGAGAATACTCTAACCTTTCAGATCTGCATAAACTTAAGAGTTTGAGGAAATTAGAGATTATTGATTGTCCTATGTTGAGAAAGTTCCCAAAGAATTTGGTGGTAGAAGGGCATTTCCTTCTTTCGAAATGTTTTCACTTGTCTTTTTTAATCTCTGGATTGGAAGAGTTACCCGTGGTAGAGGAAGTGGCAATACCTTTATTTCAAATATTTGCTATAATGGTATGTCCTTTGCTAAAAAATTATTTAAATTTAAAAAACCATTTCAAAAATTAAAAATTTATAACAATTTAATATTAATAAAATTTTTAAAAATCGATAAGATAGACAATAAAATAAAAGTAGTGAAACCCAAAAAGCTATAAAGCTCTAACAAATTACATGGACTCCATAGAAGGTGAAGGTAGTGGGTATGTTCTTTATGGAATGAAGACTTGGGGAATTGGATTTTTTCTTTTTAATTTTAGCCTTAATTCAAGGATAATGTTATGAAATACTTTGAATGTGTATTTTTTTATTAGATTTTTAATAATAGTGATATGAAATATTTTGAAATATTTTGAATGTATAATTTTTTATTAGATTTTCAAGATTATTTAAGTGTAAATTTGGTATTTTTTTAAAGTTTTTTATTTTTTGGTTTTTTTAGTCCAAACTATGTAAATTTATATAGTTGTTTTTTGTTGTTTAAATTATATTTTTAAATGCATGAATGAAATAGTTGTTTTTTGTTATCTAAATTGTATTTCTGAATGCATAAATGGAATGGTAGGAAAAAAGCCAAAAGGTAAAATGTTTAGACTAAGATTTATTTTAATTATATAATTTTTTCCTTTGAAAATTATAATACTATTAAAGTTTTTTATTTACAATTTTTGAGTTTTGATGGAAATGAAATATCTTTTCTTATAATGTTGTCATTTAGTTTAGTGGTAATCTAAATGTGGTTTACTTCTAACAGTGGTGTGATACTTTTCCTCTAAATTATAAAGCATATGTTCACTTTCAGACATATATTTAGTACATATATGTTGTATAGTTGTAGGTAACAATCGGACCACTATTATTCCATACTTTTTAATATTAATTTTTATATTTTTAAAATTAATAAATTCAAGTTTAAAGAAGGCTAAGAGTGGATAGTTACCTCAAGAAGCGCACCTCTAGATTCCCCTAACAGGCCCTAGCGTTCCTGCTCTAGCCGCCAAGGAGTCGGGCTCCGGGGATCCCCCGCAACCCCCGTCGTCGCCTGATCTTGCAGCATTTCAGACACTAATATCCTCCTATTCAAAATCTGCCAAGGGCACCCCTACCTCTAGATTCGTCAAAAGACTGGAATAAATCCCAAAAGTTTCGATCCACTCCCCCTCTTCAAGACCATTTGCTCTTCGACTGGCCGAAAATAGTTTAATAGGGCAATTCACTGAATTTTGGTTGTCCCCCAAAGCTATGGCTCTATGGCTGGAGAAAAACTGGAAGTAAACAATCAAAGGACAACTTTCTACAACTTTTTATGGAAAGGGTTTTTACGTTTTTCTTTTTGAGAACAAAGCAAATCGAGACTTGATCTTCAGAAATGGATCGTATTTCATGGGAACCAAAGGAATTCATCTGAACAAATGGAATCTGGACTTCAGTCCAGAGAATGATATCCCCTCTACTATTCTAGTATGGGTTAGGCTCCCCTTCTTACCCCTCCACTGCTGGAATGAGAAAACAAGAAAAAATATAGGCAACGCTCTGGGAAGGTTCATTGATCGAGCCGAACCACGAGATGGACTACAGTCTTGTGCAAGGTTGTGTGTAGAAGTGGATCTAGAAAAAGGGCTTGCAGAAGCAATACATCTCATTCTGGATGGCTTGTCTTACATCCAAATGGTGGATTATGAAAAACTCCCATTTAAGTGCAAATACTATCATGAATATGGCCATTTCACCAAAAAATGCCCTAAGGTGACCCAGGAGCATCCAGAAAACAAGGCTTCTAAGCAGTGGAAAAAAGAAAAACAAAAAAAGTGATGACTAGAGAAAGAAACCCGCAACAGGAGAAAAAAACCAACTCCAAACCCCCCTCGCCAAGTAAAGGGAAATCTACAATACAGATCAAAGATGAAACCGAAAGCAGCAAAAACAAGGTTGAACCCTTGGAAACTTTGGATCCAGAGTTGGTTAGCTCAAACGAAAACACAGAAGAAAACACCCATGATCAATATGCAGTTCTTGAGATCCACCCAGAAGATCCAGACCCCCAACACCAAGTTATTCATCAAACAGAGGAGGAAGATAGTCAAGAAGAATCTGAAGAAGAAACAGATGTAGAAATCCTAAAGAACGTTCCAACCATGAAAGAAGGAAGGAGAAAAAATAAAACAAGAAGAGAGAAAGCGACTACCCAGGAAAAAGATCTAGGAACCCAACCAACATTGAAAGAAATCCTCAGGAAAGAAGGGAAAAACGGAAAATCTCAACCAACAAAGGGGCAGTCTCAGCCCACTAAGGGAGGGGCACCAAAGCACAATAGTAATTAATGAAGGTAGTCTCCTAGAATTGTAGAGGTCCGAGCCAAAGGGAAAAAAAGGAAGCCATGGGAAAGCTAATCTGGATAGAAAAGCCCCAAATCCTCTTAATTCAAGAGATGAAACTCCAGGGTGATGAGGACCTAAGAGAAATGAAACAAAGTTGGAATCCTAGTAGAGGAATGACGATGAATGCAAGGGGTGCCTTGGGAGGGATCTGTACAATGTGGAACACTCAAATATTCAAGGAGGAACAAAGAGTGGACTCAACTCATTGGACATTGGTAAAACTAAGAACCTCCAAACAGGTATTATCTATCATATATGGAATGTTTATATGCCTAACAATTATTGGGAAAAGAGAGATTGTTGGGAAACGCTAATGAATTTAAAAGAGTTGGATGCTCAAGAAAAATGCATTATAGTCGAGGATTTCAATACTAATTTACACCAAGGGGGGAAAAAGGGTGGGTCCTCTGTAAGAGATAAGTTGAGGGAACATTTGGAGGATTTGATCTCGGAACTAGATCTTTGCGACGTCCATCCCTCCAAAGGAAAATATACTTGGAACAATAAAAGGATAGGGGTGGGCCATATAGCTGGTAGATTGGACTGCTTCCTTATCCAAAACCCTCTCCTCTTCCTCTCGCTTACCATCTCCTCCCAAATTTTCCCTTGGGGAATCTCAAATCATCGACCTATACCTCTTACTTTTGCAAAGATCGAAAATCAGGGCCCCATTCCTTTTAAATTCAACCCTCTCTGGATGGATTTGCTGGACTTCCTCCCCTTAATCTCCTCGGCCTGGTCTGCATGGGTGAATGGAAGCCCTAGTGTATATTTGGGAACAAAAACTGAAAAAAACAAAGAAATCTTTAAAGGACTGGGCAAAAGCTTCCCTCATAAGCATAAAGGAAGAAGTAAAGTGACACAAACATAAATTTGAAGAGCTTCACATTGAAATAGAAGACAAGGAAGTCCACCACAAACACTTGGAGTAGGATAAAACTCACTTCCAAAACTACTTAAGGGCACTACACAATGAAGAAAAGGAATGGAGACTAAAGTCAAGAGCCCTGTGGCTACCAGTAGGAGACAAAAATACATCCTTTTTCCTTAAGAAAGCCAAAGCTAGACAACATAAGAATTCAGTAGAAGAAATTAAAACAACTTCAGGAGAGATAATTAACTCCTTTGATGAGATAAAAAAAGAAGCCTCTTCACATTTCAAAATTCTCTATACCTAGTAACGAGAAGATAATAAAGACCAAAGGCTGTAGTTCATGGAGTCAATCCCTCAATTGATAACGAACCAGGATAATCAAGCTTTGACAAAGAAATTCACTAAAGAGGAAGTTAGAGCGGCAGTATTCCACTTCAATCTAGATAAAGCACCCGAGGCAGATGGATTTACTCCTCACTTCTATAGACAATGTTGGGAAATCATTAGAAAGGACCTACTCTGCATGATTAGATACGTCCAATCGACATGCAAGATAGGAGGAGCCACCAATACCTCTTTCCTTTCGTTGATCCCCAAAGCCGAAAATGCAAATAGTTTTGATCATTTTCGACCCATCTCCCTTTGAAATGTCTCCTACAAAAGTCTCACCAAAATAATTTCCAATAGGTTAAAACATCTCCTCCCAAGGCTTATCCTCCTAGACCAAGGTGTCTTCATGAATTAAAGACAAATCTGAGACAACATAATCCTATTCCAAGAAGCAATCCATACCAATGTAATGAATAAAGAAAAAGGAATGATCATCAAAATTGATATGGCAAATGCATTTGATAGATTGAAGCATGAATTCCTCTATGAGGTGATAAACAAATTTGGATTCCAGAGACCCTTTATCTCCTAGATCAAGGCTTGTATTTTGTCCCCGTGGATAGCACCATTGATTAACGGCCACCCATATACATTCTTCCAAGCCTCAAGAGGTATCAGACAAGGGTGCCCTCTCTCTCCGTTGTTGTATGTAATCGTGGCATAAATTTTAAACAGAAGACTAGAGCAAGAAAGGACAACTAGAAATATCTCAGGCCTGAAAATTGCTAGGGGAGTCAGAAGGATAAAGAAATCGAAATTCGTTGATGACACTCTTGAAATTGGGGGAGCCTCCCAAACAATGGCTTGAAGATTTAAACTAGTCCTAGACTAGTGTGAACAAGCCTCAGGAGGGCTTATCAACAAACTTAACAGCCATATCTACACATGGAATGTAAAAGCGAGAACAATGGCAAGAATATCCCACATCCTCCAATTCCCCTTCATGATGGACTGGAAATACTTCAAGTATTTAGGTACATCGATCAACATCAAAGCCCTCCCTGGGGAGGCATGGCAGGGGATCCTCCAAAAACTAAACGATCAATTTGAAATATGGGGAGCCACGTGGTTAAACCCAGTAGGCAGGGTTGTCCTAATAAAAGAAGTTCTCTCATCCTTCCCAATATTCCAATTCTCAGCACTCTACGCTCCAGTTGGAATCAAGAAATAACAGGCCAAAATCGCAAGAAAAATTCTCTGGCAAGGAGGCAAGGATAACGAAGAAAAATTCCATATGGTTAATTGGGTTATTACTTGCGCCCCTAAAGAAAATGGTGGGTTGGGCATAAGAGATCCAGAAAATATAAACTTAGCTCTGGGAGCAAAGGTATTTTGGCGTGTAATCACAGGTGGAAAAGAATAGTGGAAAAAAGAACTCTGGAACAAGCACCTAACCAAAAACAAAAAAACATGCATGGACAAAGTAGACATCGGACAAGTAGGCTCGCCCATCTGGAAGCTTATTCGGGCATATGTTTCATTAACACAATCCCATCTCAATTGGAACCTAGGGAATCGAAAAGTAATCAAGATTTTGGAGGACAATTATTTAGAGAGAGGGATCCTCTCAAATATCCCCTCACTGAATCAATTCAAGATCTGGCTATCCTCTGAAGGAAGAGCCACCCTCTATGATATATCAAATTATAATTCGAACGGTAATTGGGAAAGTTGGAATCTGGGTGAGGTGCCTCCCTTCCTAAGAGGAGAGGCCAAACAGATTCTCCTAGAAATCTTTGAACCTGTCCTAATCCGCCCTAGTCAAAAGGATGACAAAAGCTAGGGAAAAGAGGGGTATATAGTGAAATTGGGATACAAGCAGCTCATAGAAGGTTGTGATATCCCAACCAAATCATTCATCTAGAAAGATATATGGAACCCAAACAACCTTCCAAAAATAAACATCTTATGTTGGCAACTGGCTCATAATAAACTCCTAACACGGGAGAATTTGAACAAAATAGGATTTATGGGCCCGTTCGGGTGTTCTTTGTGTGCTAATAGCCTGGAAAGTACTCATCACTTGTTCCTGTATTTCAATTTCACCAGATAGGTGATGAACAACGTTTATCTCAAATTATTCCCCCAAATTTCTAGGACAACAAGCAGTAGAAGCCGAATAGGCAAATGGGAGAAACATTACAAAGGATTGCTCTAGGGGAAATCGAATCTAAGTTGATCCTGGAAGGCTTCGATAAAATTTGTTTGCTGGAAAATTTGGTTGGCAAGAAATAAAAGGATTTTCAAAGGAAAAACCATATCCCCCCTAGTAATAGCGATAAATGCCATCGATCAACTAAGTGAATTCTTGTTGAACAAGAAAACAATCACCCATGTAGGGGCTCCATTGAGAAAAGAAGAAGAATCATGGCTAAAAAAACTAAACCTTCAGGAAGCCCCACCCTTATGTGTACCAAAAAATAATTCATGTTGGCAGCTTCAGTACACTCCTCAACAGTTCACAAATTGGTTAAATACTCAAAAGAGTCACGTTCTATGTTTTGATGGTGCTTTTAAAGGGAACCCAGGGGAGGCAGGTGCAGGAGGGGTTATGTTCGACCCTAGAGGATAAAAAATGATTACTTATTCATGGAATCCAGGAACTACTACAAACAATTCAGCAGAGGCTTATGCACTTCTCAAAGGGACCCAAATAGAAAAGGAATATCAAATTAACAAGTTGATCATAATAGGGAACTCCAAGATGATCATCAGGTACTTCGTTAAAATCACAAACCCAAAGAACTAAATGCTCAAGAGAATCATTGACAAAACTAGGGACACAATCTCGAGCATGTGCCCTTGCTTCTACAATGTCCATCGAGTTAGCAATTGGAGAGTAGATGAACAGGCTAAGAAAGCCATAGGTAAAGGCACATGGCACTTGGAAATTCATGGTAGGTCCATGTTCCTAGCCCCCCCTTAACCATTCCAATTCCCCAGCTCATGCATGTTGGCATTCCACCCAGCAACCAAGTACACATGACTCTCCAACACAACAACTGGTCAGGACAAACTCCCAACAAATCTGGGAGATCAGGGCACTTCGCCAAATCCAGGAATGTGAGAAGTAGTATGACGTAGCATGAAAACAAGGATTTTTAGTGTAGCAAAGGGTTCATCCCCCATTGGATCCAACACAGGAGGTCACTTACACCTCGCTCCTCCTCCCCTCCCCTTATCCTTTCATTAATGGAAATCATGCTAACAGATTGGAAAATGATTGAGGTAAGGCTCCAAAGCATGGAAGAATGGATGTCACATGGGAAATTCAAGTAGGTCAAAGCCCGATTCAATGTTTATACACCCATAGGAACGTAAGGAACTCAAAAATAAATACAGAAGATAGGAAGAGCCCCATAATTTCAAGCCAGGGTGCAGAACATAGAAATCATCGGATAGGCATAGTCAAGGTGAAGGCCACAAATCAAAAGCACGACGAGAGTATAGGTTGGACAAAAGGACATAACAGGAACAGATAGAGTGGAGGAAATACATAGGAAGATAGAAAAAGGATGCAATTGGTATTAAATTATTTGAGCAATATCTTAGGCAGAATAAAAGCCATCTCAAAAAGCTCGATCAGAGCCCAAAAACACTCGCAAGGCCTTCATCCAGGTAGTATCAGTGGAAGAGCAGGAGAAGTTTACACCAAAATTCTCAAACAATTCATGTCATCCAGTGGAATTGCCAACATGGATCAGCACCGAGGACAGGATGACCGAGAGGAGGAAATGGTGGACGAAAATTTCCTCACCACCCAGCATTTGGCCATGCACTTGGATTCACATAGCACCACCCTAAATTTTACATTGGAAACCCTATCTCAACACCGAGCCCCGATCAAATAGCTCCAAGACGAGGTTGATTTCTTGAGAAGGCAAGGGGAAAGACTCGAGGAATCACATGGAACCAGAGCCCAGGACATAGCAGGAAAAACCCGAAGTGAAGAATGCGAGAGCAGTTTCATCCCAATCATCTCAGATCTGAACGTCGCTCTGGACATGCCTCCAAAAGAAGCACTAGATCTAGCTCCAGAGGAAAAGAAGCAGTAAGATTCGCCAATAGTCCCAAATTTTTGTAACAATGGCTATGCCAAATCGCAGTTTGTAAGAAATAACTAGACTAGTTACTCTTTATTAAATAGTAGCAACAATTTTTGGTAACATGCCCAAGTAGTAAGCTTTCGAATTTACTAGTTGTTGGGTCATTGATCCAACACCCCCTTTTTTGTAAATTAGGGACTTCGGTCGCACCTTTTTATATATAAAACATATTTCAGTTTCAATAAAAAAAAAAATGAATAAATTCAAGTTCACCTTATAATTTGTTTTCTATATGAGTGAGACAACAAAAAATTACTCTAGAAATAAAAGGCCCATGTATTTTAAACTATACAATGTCTTTTTCTGGTGTGAAAACAGAAAAAGGAGACAGTTCATCTGAAGGGACACCTTTAGCTAAAGACAAAACCATGCCAGACAAAAAAAAGAAAACAAACATACCACCTTGAAGGAGAATTTAAAAAGATTAAACCCGCTACTTTTGATGGAGAGTCCAGGACAGGAGAAGAAGCCGAGGCATGGTTGTTAGACATCAAAAAATACTTCCAAATCTACAACTATTACAGCAACATGAAGGTCAGAATGGCCGTCTACAATCTAAAGGGGAAGGCCAACATTTGGTGGCAGGACCTGAAATTGGCCAAGGGCCTAAAGGAGAAACAGTTGGAATGGTCCAACTTCAAGAAGTATTTTAAGAAACAATACCTTTCTGAAAGCTATTATGAAAGGAAGACGAAATAATTTTATGAATTACAACTTAGACAAATGATGATGGATGACCTTATAAATAAATTTCTGGAACTACTAAGGTTTGCACCATACATTCGGGAGGATAAGGTAAAAATCTAGTGATTCTTAAGTTGTTTACCACAGTCCTATAGGGACAGAACTGAGTTTGACAACCCCAAATCCTTAAGTGAGGCATTCAGGAAGGCACGAATGTGCTATGACTATTACAAATAGCGGGTAGAGTTTCCCAAGACTTGGAAGGACAAGAAATAAGATGGAATGCACCAGCAGGGGATACCAGCCAACTCCTTATCGAAATGCAGCAAAAAGTTTCCCAAGGAAGGATTTTCACTCCAATCATCCGAATACGCAAGGTAGCGGTAAACCGATAAACATGGGAATGAAGAAGTTTGGGGACAACTCCCGCGAGCCATTAAGATGTTGGGAGTGTGGAGAGCCTCATCTAAGGAGGAACTGTCCACATCTAATTGTAGCAAACAACACTGATGTCCACAATTTGCAGGAAGCCTCGACAGTGGGAGACATGGGCAAGAGTTTGCATCGGATAAATGCAGCCATAGATGGTCGACAAGATGAACACCAATCCTCAGTGGTAGAGATCGAAGGTAAAATCCATGACACTCGAATTTCTGTTTTAATTGACCCTGGAGCTACGTTAAGTTATATTACTCCCGATGTAGTAGAGTCGAATAAACTTAAGAAACAAAAGCATGCAAAATCTTGGCTTGTACAACTAGCAACAGGGACTAAAAGAAAAGTAGTTAACTTTATTTCTAATCTTGAATTTATCTTAGATGGTCAAAAGATAAGGACCAATCTGAACATCCTACCACTAGGATCTTATGATATGATTATCAGGATGGATTGGTTGGAACAACACAAAGTAGTACTAGACTATTATACAAAGATACTTAGCTATAAAGATAATTTTGGCACTGTTAGAACAACCCAAGGTATACCAAAACCTATGTCAGTCAGACAAGTTTCAGTGATGCAATTCAAGAAATGTATTAGAAAGGTATGTCAAGTTTACGTCATCCAAGTGACAAATCTATTAGAAATAGAAGATAAGCCTAAGTTAGAAGACTTTGTTGTCCTACGGGAATTCAGAGACATGTTTATTGATGAGATACTAGAATCACCTCCTAGGAGAGAAATAGATTTCTCTATAAACTTACTACCCGGATCGACCCCTATCTCAAAAGCACCCTACCAAATGAGTCTACCAGAATTGACAAAATTAAAAATACAATTACAGGAATTGTTGGACAAAGAGTATATCAGACCAAGTGTCTCGCCATGGGGAGCACCAGTCCTCTTTGTGAAAAAGAAAGATGGTACTTTAAGACTATGTATCGATTATAGACAACTGAACAAAGTGACCATTAAGAACAAATACCCCTTACCACGGATAAATGATTTGTTCGATCAAGTTGGTGGGGCCAAGATCTTCTCAAAATTGGATTTACAATTTGGTTATCATCAAGTTAGGATAAAGGACCAGGACATAAACAAAACAGTTTTTCAAACAAGATACAAACACTACAAGTTTGTAGTCATACCTTTCGGACTCACCAATGCACCAACCACATTTATGTGCTGAATGAACAACATTTTTAGCCAGTACTTAGACAAGTTCGTAGTAGTATTTATCGACGATATTCTGGTCTATTCTAAAATGGAGGAGAAACATGATGAACACTTATGAATAGTTCTGCAAACACTAAGGAAACACAAACTATACATAAAATTTGACAAATGTGATTTTTATCAAAAAGAAATACAATATTTAGGACATGTCATTTCCTTGGAAGGTATTGTCGTAGATCTGGAAAGAATAAAAGACATTGTGGAATGGCCAGTGCCTAAGGATGTGGCAGATATTTGCTCATTCATGGTAATCACCGGATATTATCGCAGATTTATAGAAGGGTTCTTTAAGATAGCCTACTCTATCACGTCTTTACAAAAGAAAGGGACCAAGTTTAACTGGTCATAAAAGTGTCAAGATAGTTTTAACAAGCTAAAAGAATTATTGACATCGACGCCCATCTTGAAGGTAGTAGACCCAGATAAAGACTTCACAATATGTGTTGATGTAAGTAAAGAGGGACTAGGTGGTGTTCTAACTCAAGAAGGGCATGTGATTTGTTATGAGTCCCATAAATTAAAGGAACACAAGAGAAATTATGTCACTCGTGACTTAGAATTGGCAGCAGTAATACATGCCTTAAAAATGTGGCGACACTATATAATGGGCTGGAAATTCTTACTATTGATGGATAATAGCGGAGTGAAATATCTGTTTAACCAACCAGACCTTAATGCAAGACAAGCAAGGTGCCTAGCCTTTTTGAGCAAATTCGACTTTGAGGTTAGACATATCAGGGGAAAGGAAAATAAAGTAGCAGATGCTTTAAGCAGAAGAGTCCATGGGTTATTTGAGATAAATATCAGCAAGGAAGAAAGTGATCTGGAACAAAGAGTAAAAGCGACAGGAATTAACAACGAAAATTACACTAAGATGATGGAATAATTGCAAAACAATATCACAAACTCAGATAAACCAGATATAAGTATCGACAAACATGGACTATTAAGATTTAAAAATAGACTCTACATATCATATTCAACAGAGCTAAAATTAACTATTTTAGATGAAGTGCATAAGAAACGATATTCTAGCCATCCAGGTTACCAGAAAACAATAACAACACTCAGAAAACTATTTTACTGGCCTAATATGAAGGGAGAAATAGCAGAGTATTTGGCTAGGTGCCAAGATTGTCAATAGGTTAAGGCTGAACACCAACATCCAGCCGACCTATTACAACCATTACCAGTACCAGAATGGAAATGGGAGACCATATTGCTGGACTTTATAACAGGTTTGCCTAAAACTCAGAAACAAAATGATTCAATCATGGTTGTAATTGATAAACTCAGTAAGTCTGCACACTTTGTTCCTGTAAAGTCTACTTTTAAAGATATTAATATTGTTGAAATATTCATGAAAGAAATTTTTAGACTACATGGTATTCCTAAAATGGTGTATTCAAATAGAGATGTAAAATTCACATCCGCTTTTTGGAAGGAATTGTTTGCAGGGCTAAATACTAATTTGAATTTCAGTACGAGTTATCATCCACAAACGGATGGATAGACCGAAAAGACAAATCAAATCATAGAGGATATGCTTTTCATGTATGTAATAACAAAGCCGAACAAGTGAGAAGACTACCTACACTTGGTAGAATTTGCATATAACAATGGTTACCAAACTTCGGCTAAGTTGAGCCCTTTCAAAATACTGTATGACAGAAAGTGTACAAATCCAATTAGCTAGGACAACCCGGCATATAGACTCATGGTTGGGCCAGAGATGCTCCAAGAAATGGAGAACATGGTAAGAAAGGTATAACAAAACTTGAAAGAAGCACAGGACAGACAGAAGAGCTATGCAGATCGGAAAAGAAGACATGTGGAATTTCAAGTGGGAGACCATGTTTACTTGAAGGTCAAAGCCTGGAAAAGCTCGCTGAAGTTAGGGAACTGTACCAACCTAGAACCCAGGTTTTGTGGGCCCTTCGAGATACTTGCTCGAATTGGACCCATAGCATATCAACTTGCACTTCTAGCTAATCTAAGAATTCATAATGTATTTCATGTTTCTTTGTTGAAAAAGTATATTCATGACCCTACTCATATGATTGATTGGAACTTGGTGTAGGTGGAACCCGAAGGTGAGTTTCAAGTGGAACCCCTACACATTCTGGACTAGAGAGAAATAGCACTTCGAAACAGAGCCGTCACTCAGGTAAAGGTGCAATGGAAGAACTTTAGTCCTGAGGAGGCCACTTGGGAATTGGAGGGAGATTTGCGGAAATCTCATCCAATCCTGTTCCAGGAAAGGAACGAACACTGAGGATAGTGTTTTACTGAAGGGGGAAAGGATGTGACATCCCCCAAAAATAAAATAATTTTTATTTTTGAAATAGGCTGGAATTTATTTCTGTTTTTGGCAAATTCGAATCCGGGAAATTTTTGGCATTTATGGCAATTTCAAATTTTGAATTTAATAATTGTATTTAATTATTGTGACTATTGGGCAAAGATCTGTTTGGACTCAACTAACCATTTGACTATGACACTTATATCGCAACAGAATATTTATATTAATTGCAGCAGGACAAATGGAATAGCCATGTTAAAATCAGCTGACCATGACTCCATGAGTGGGGAACATGTTGGAACTGCCTCTAGGATGATTATGAGAAGTGGAAAATCAGAGATTTGGCAACTGGCAGCCCCTAAAAATCATGGATTAAGAAAGCTGTGAAAATCCCTAAAGGAGGGAAAAAAGACCTGGGCAATAAAAAAAAATTGATAAATAGCATATGCGAGGAGGCAGGACGCTACCAAGTATGCTGGGAAAGGATTCCTGAGCTCTCTTACTGTTATGAACACTGCGGATTGAGTGTGAGGCAAGAGGATTCTACTGAAATAGAATTGTCTTGCTGTTATGAACACTGTTGAGTAAGTCTGAGGCAAGAGGAGAACTGTTGGAATTGAAGGACATTGCTGAGGAGGAGTTTCCAAGTTCGCCCTCATGGATTCATGGTCAGGCTAGGGGGTGAATCGGGCAAGTGACTTTGGCTGCCTTGTTCTACTATTGGGAGGAACGTGGTTGTTCCCTTTGTCTTCCTGCGGATTGGATTCAAGTATGTTGATCTACCCCTCTCTATTACGAATGACTATGTTTTTATTTCGAGGTCTTATTAAATCCAAACTGGAATGATGTCCACTCTCTGTCTGAATGATTTTTCTGATGCATTGTATTAATTAAATTGTGACTGTAACATTTTTCCATTTTTGTTTGTTATAGGGAATATATGTGAAGAACATCTGTAATTTTATTTCTATGGAAAGAGGAGACTAATGACAATGAGGCAGATCCTCTCTGTAGATAAACCCTCAAGAAACCAAAACTCAGATCCATCGAAACATCCTTATTAATGACCAATCTCTGATGGAATGATATTCTTAACCATGTATTTACATAGATGCACAGATCTAGAAATGTTGACATGTAATGCATTGATTTAAAAGATGCTCTAAGTGGATATTATAGAATTTACCTTATACAAAAAAAATTATCCGTTGTTCCCTTCTATGCGTGTAAAATTCCTAGGTCCTTAGGCCTTCAGAATTATGTGAGGTAAAGGTATATTGTATCCTTCTACACCTTTAGTCTCCCAGAAATGAAAGCAAGAGTCCTCCTAAAAAAATGAAAATCAAGAGTACCGGTAAAAGATAAAGGTTAGGGAGTGATGAAAATTAGTGTGAAGAGTTACAATAGAAACAGAGTACTCACTTCCTTTGCCTTTTGATTGAATTATTACGTGAATTCTTTTTCAACAAAAAATATTAGTCCAACTTCCTTTTCTCCTTTCGGAGGTTCGTGTATATTGATGTATGGATTCTGAACTAACAAAGTTCCGAACCCCGAAACCTCGAAGCTTCCACTTTTTACATTTCGGAGGTTGGTTACATGAGAGGCTTGGGGCACTTGAACTCATGAAGTTCTGAACCCCGAAGCCCTGAAATGTGGGTCCCACCTTCTCTTCTTTCGCAATTTTTGTTGGAAGTTTGTTTATGTTGGATGTTTGGCATTTCAAATCCCGAAACCCCGAATCCTGAAATCCCGAAGTGTTGGTCTCACACCCTTTCGCCTTTCGGAATTCAGAATTATAATGTGTTGTTGTTTGACATTTGAAATCATGAAATCTCAAATCCCAAAATCGCAAAGTGTTGCTCTCACACCCTTTCACCTTTAGGATTTCGGAATTGTAGTGTGCTATTGTTTGACATTTGAAATCCCCAAACCCTGAATCCCGAAATCCTGAAGTGTTGGTCTCACACCCTTTTTCCTTTCGAAATTCAGGAATTGTAGTCTGTTGTTGTTTGACATTTGAAACCTCGAAACCCTAAATCCCAAAATCCCGAAGTGTTGGTATCACACCCTTTCTCCTTTCAGAATTTGGGAATTGTAGTGCGCTATTGTTTGACATTTGAAACCCCAAAACCCTGAATCCTGAAATTTCGAAGTGTTGGTTCCAAACCCTTTCACCTATCGAAATTCGGGAATTGTTGTGTACTATTGTTTGGCATTTGAAATCCTGAAACCCCAAATTCTTAAATTCTGAAATGTTAGTTCCACTTTCTTTTCTTTTCACAATTTTGGGAATTATTGTATGTTGGATGTTTGGCTATGAAAACCGTGAAATCCAAAACCCCAAAATTTCAAAATGTGGGTCTCACCTTTTCCTTTTCTCAATTTCAGAAGTTTCTATACGTTGTTTTTTGGGTACTTGAACTCACGAAGTCTTGAACCCTGAAACCCTGATGGGCGGGTCCCACTTTCCTTTTTCACCTTTCGAAATTTGTTGTGTGTGGATCCCAAAACCAGAAATCCTGATATGTTGGACATTTTTCGCAAATTTGGAATTTTGTATATGTTGGTGTTTGGGTACTTGAACTCATGAAGTCCCAAATCCCGAAGCCCCGATAGGGCGGGTCCCACTTTCCTTTTTCACCTTTCATAGGTTGTGGTGTGTTAATGTTTGACACTTTCAAACATGAAATCCTGAACCTCGAAACCCCGAAGTACCAGGTTCACAGTCTTCTTGCTTTTTCGTGTTTTTGGCAAACGACATGGCCCCTTTGTTTTTGTTTTGTGTTCGACACTTATAATCACCGAAACCTGATTGACCTCTGTTATATTTCAAAAACTGTAGGAAACTAGAAGAAACTTATTGTTATGGGAACAACTCTAATAATGTAATGAATGGACTGGTAAAAGAACGTTGGAGAGTCTTCATCCCGTATAGAGGTATGGAAGTAATAGACCATTTTACAAGTAGATTGTATTGCTAACAGAGGGTAATTTTTCTATGTAGGGTTTTTTTCATAAAACCCCCAAAGTTTCTTGTATTGTTAAGACTATGGAGGTGTTATAGGTACTAGCAGATAAGAGAGTAATTATAAATTTCAGGATCTTAATTAAACATAGAAGTGATGAGTAAATACTCATTATATCAGTGATTAGAAAACTTAAGTTGAATGGTAAGGACAGTCGATGACAGTAAGGACTCTAACAAACCCTTAGACTCAAGCCTTCTAACAGAAA
Organism: Picea engelmannii; assembly: GCA_009831015.1. Taxonomy (NCBI): domain Eukaryota; kingdom Viridiplantae; phylum Streptophyta; class Pinopsida; order Pinales; family Pinaceae; genus Picea; species Picea engelmannii. Next base: position 321,510 of record ML778894.1, read on the forward strand.
GCCTACTTGCTTGAGATCTCGAAAACCTTTCAAGGATAGATGTAGAAATATAATATTTTTTTTTATGGTGATTTTTGAGGTACATTACAATCTACTTCTTGAAAGTAACTCTGAATAATCTCTATCTTGGAAATCAATTTATGTTGTTCAACTTCTATTTTTGAATGCATTTCCATTAACCAAGCCTGGAAAGCTTTCAGATCTATGACTTGACCTTCCATCAAATTTAACCTATCATGTAACTGTTCTGGATGCTCCTTTTGTTGAGCAACCTGCACCTGACTTGCTTGTATCTTTTGGTTCATTTCGTCCAGGATTGATTTGAGTAAGTGAATTTCCATCCTTTCAGCATCCCTAGTCTGCTCCAAGCTTTTAATCACCTCTTCTCTAATGTTCTCCTCATCATTCTTTAACTGATCTTGTAATTGAGCTATCATGTTATTACTCTTCTTTATCCTTGTTCTCATGTTTCCCACGGTAAATTTTTTTTATGTTTCCATGGCTCCCATGGAACCTGTTATCTCTGTAGCGAAATCCTCCTCCTCCAAGTTCTGTCCATCTATCAAGACTTTATGATTTTTTACCATACTCCCCTCCTTCATATACATCTTTTGTTTCAAGACGACCTTCCTTTTTCTGTTGAAAAAATAATCAGAAGGAGGAATCTCATCTATGGAGATAGAGGTGAGGTCATCAACAAATAGAGCTCCTATCTGTGGGAATCCAAAAGTAGACTGTAAGGGGGTTAAGGAAGCTATGGGACTTCCTAGCTCTATAGATCCTTTGCCTCCTATTTCCTTAGGCATATTGACATCAACACCAGGTGATGAAGGGGGAGTAAGATTACTAGACTCAAGAGGTTTCCCGGACCTCCTCTCTACTTCGGTCTCTGATTTTTTTGTCTGTAAGGCCTCTTTGTTTTGTGGGGGCCTTTCTATATCCCGTGGGACTTTTTCGAGATTTCCCTTCTTGTATGTTTCCTTTTTGAAGCCTAGGGGAACATTTTCTTGCTCCTGGGGGAGGGTGATTGCTTCTCCTTTTAGTACTTTGGGCATACCACTCCATCTATGCTTCTGAAAGGTCCAAAAGCTAGCTTGCAGGTCAAATGAAAGTGTTTTTACTCGTTCTAACACCTCTTTATAAGTCTTCATCCCTTTGAACATGTCATCCCAAGGGGATTCCTCATGTTCATATGCTTTCATATTGCAATGTATCAAGTGTTTGTTCACTAGTTGATAAGGGTCGTGCATTTTGTACTCAATATTTAACAATTTGAATTCTTCGAGTGCTGCTACTTCCACCTTGGAATGGCCCAGGTTTTATAATGAAAATTTCCTGATGTGCACAGGGAAGATTTGCCATGACTTCTTTTGATCCGCCTTTAGCTCTATTACGATACCGCCTTTCACTATTTGGTGTGCTACTTCCCTACACACCAGTCTATCCGGGAGGAATTTTGGAAGTGCATGAGGGGGGATTGAGCACCCATAAACCCTGATGTAGGAGAAGCTTTCTTCAATGAACCAGTCGGCTATTCCCTTGAGTTTTTTTGAAATTGTTTCAGAAATATGAGGAGGGTCACAACCAAAAAACATTTAATGCATTAGTATTACCACAAAATGACAAATTTGGTAAAACGGTTTTTTTGTGTTTTCTTCCCATAGTTCAGAGTGATACTTGTGAATGGGTTCGAGGCAGGTTATGTTCCAACTCCAATTCATCAGGGGGAATGGAGTCATAAAACAAATTGCATCCATGATGTATGTTGACATGTAAAAGGCCACTGGTTGACCTCAGGATTTTGCAGAATTGTAATCTGAAACCTCTTTGGCTATGTTATCGGATAAAATCTTGCTCCAGTTGAAACTATATCCTTCTGATGATTCCTCTAAAAAGGGAACCCATTCTGCGGGGAAATGATAGGGAATCTTTTTGCCGAAGAGTCTGCACAACATCATGGTTACATAAACCATGTATTCATGCAAAGAAGTTGTGGCATAAATTCCATGGGTATCGGCCCTAAATTTTGATGGACATCTCCACCATCCTTTGATTAAATCAGGGTAAGTTTGGTCTGCCTCAGTACATTCCTTTCTCTGAAATTCAGCTATAAATTCAACATTGTAAATGTATTTAGGATTGGGTGAGAGTTTGTACATTACCTAGATATGTTCAGGTCTGAATGAGCCAATAATGACCTCTTGATCATTCAAAATGCTTCTTGTTAGAATATCAATCTTCTCTAAAGCCCAACTGATCATGTCATTGTACGCCATGAGCCGTGGGTGTGCTGCAATCTTGTGAAGTTCTGATTATGCTATGTCCCAAAGGTGATTCTCAGAATCATTAGGGGAATTTTTGACCTCGTATTCTAGAGTTTCATAGATTTGTCTCCATGATTTGATCGAGTCGATAACATGTTGCATGGTGTCGGATATGACATCTCCCTCTAGGCTAGAAATCTCAGTTGTATCTTCACTCTTCTTGGGTCCCTTCTTTCGTGCCATAACTTCTGTATTGGAACGAAAACCTGTCACAGAAGAGAGGTGTATAATCTTGGCTGGATGCGACTTACTCCTGATAGAAATAACAAGAATAACATTCAAAACACAAACCTTTAATTTTCCTTTAACTCATTTTATGGTGAAAACACTGACGTAGTTGCCAAGAATTTAATACCTTTAATGCAGAGAATATTTCTGAGATATGCATTTGTGTCACAGAAATCACCAGCTATCCATTATTAATATGGTCGCATTTCGGTGATTCCAAAATCAAAATTTGAAATATCTTGTTCAATGGAACCTGAAAAATGAAAATACCTAAGAAGTTTAATTACCATTAATTGTGTTTTTAAAACGAAGTTAGTTCATTTTAAACATGGATTTTGAGTTGAGATTTCATGTTTCGGGGTTTCGGGGATCTTGCTTACACGAAATATGTCACAACTAAACCCTGAATCCCAAAATCTTGATGAGATTAGTTTAGGCCTTAGCTTTTGCATTGAGTCAGGACTTCGCGTTTCGAGGTTTCGTGGATCTTGTTTACAAGAGGTATGTCACTACTAAACCCTGAATCCCGAAATCGTGAAGATATTAGTTTAGACGTTAGCTTTGGTATTGAGTCGGGACTTTGCATTTCGGGGTTTCGGGGATCTTTCTTACACGAGGTATGTCACCACTAAACCCCGAATCCCGAAATCGCGATCAGATTAGTTTAGGACTTAACTTTGGTATTAGTAATTTAATTAATCAGGATTAATAACTAATTTCCATTTTTTGTTTTTTGGGAAATCGGGGATTGGGATTTCGTGATTTGAAATGTATTGAAAACGTATTGTTTTGAGTGAACCCAAATCCAGAAAGGTTAAAATATTGTTAATTAACTCTTTTAGGGTTTTAATTTATCATTATTAAAAGTACTTTACAAAACGTGCGTCGAGACTTTAAAAACACTTGAGTTTTCTGCCTTTTATTATTAAAAAATAAATCCATTTCGGGATTTTGGTACCGGGTTTTTGGGACTGATAGCGAGGATTATACCTTATGAAAATACGAATCCTAGAAAAGAAAAGTTTTAGTCTTAGAGATAAAAACTTTAAGACCTGGTTTCAACAAACCATATCCCACTTAGAGGCCAAAGATCACATAGAAATGTCTTATGTGGTGTTTCAATACATCTTTCATCATAATTGAGCATAAAAAACTTTGTGAAATTTTGAAGGACCTTGTTATACTTCTTTGACCATTATTGAGATGGAAAGACCCATTATTATCAGTAAAAACATCATATTATCCACTGGTAAACCACTCATAATCAAAAAATTCCCAAGAGATGTTATTTTTTGTGGATTGTAGGTGTTTTTCATGGTGATTGAGATCAAGAAGCATCAATTAGGGAAAATTTCATTGTTGTCGTCCTATTACCTTGGTTAGACTTATAGATCCATTCACGATGCATAACTAGCCTGATCATGGTGCAAACTTAAACTAATTATGGTAGTTCAAGGATTTTTCCATGATGATTGATCTTGAGAAGAAAGGTTTAGGGAAAAATTATCTTGTTTCCCTCCCCTAATTATCGTCAGGAACACCATACTTCATAACGAAACCCATATTCAACTTAGATGTAAAGAAAAGCTTGTAGAGGGCTCATGTCATTTTTCCTACGTGTTGTTCATGGTCCTTGAACTCAAGAAGGTTTAATTAGGGATTAAGGTCATTATTTCCCCCTAGACCATGTTTATTCCTTAACACACATTTCCAATGCACAAACCTACTCACAGTTATGGTATCCCACTTGGAAGCCAAAGACCCCTTACAATGTTCATGCATGTTGGTTCGAGTATTGTTCAAGGATCTTCGTCTCAAGAAGATTCAATAAGATCCAAAGACACTTGGTTTTAGTCTTTGATGATGGTCAAGGTATTAAAAACCATTTGTTCTCCTATGTGGTGGTCTACGGATGTGTTAATGGTGCTTGGGAAATACACGTTATGTTTAGGTCCTAAGGTTGTTGTTTTCCTCTACTAACCAATGTTAAAGGCCCAATGATTTTGTGTCCCTACCATGACTATAGTCAAGGACTCAAGACCCAACTATAGTGCATGAAACATCTTAATGGCACACATATCCAACTCTTAGGGAAAATGCCCCTTAATGAGGACTCATTTCACTATGTATAGGTTTTGTTCATAGCACTTGAGCTGAAAAAGGTCCAAGTAGGGATTAAGGACCTTGTTTACTCCATTAATTGTGTTTAGGAATCAAAACCCCATTTCTAGTATTCAAAACCTACTCATGGCACTCGTATCTCACTTGAAGGCCTACAAAGAACCCATACAAAGGACTGATGCATTAGTTCAAAGACTCGTTCAAGTCTCTTGAGCTTGAGAAGATTCAACAATATCCCAAGGCACTTGTTTTCCTTCCTTGACCATTTTCAAGGCCTTGCAATCCATCCTTTATGAAAAAACAAAGATCCTAATGGTATCCATTTCCAACTTTGATCGAAAAGACCTCCTAACGAGGGTTTGTGTTATGATTTTTGGATGTTGTTCATGGTGATTTACCTTTAGAAGCAATGTTTACGGACTAAGGCCAATTTTTTTCCCTCCCCTTAGATATTAACACCGTTGTTCCCTCCCCTACGACCATGTTTACACCTCAAAGCCCCTTTCTAGTGCACAAAACCTACTCATGGCACCCATATCACTCTCAAATGCTAAGAACCCCAACCATGGCCCCAAGAATGATTCATGGTGTGGTTCCATGACACATTCTTATTTAGGGTGTGTGTTGTGGCTTAATCATGGTGCCCATATCCCTCTAGCAATCCATAGAAAACATAAAAGGGTCTTATGTGGTCATGTGAAGATGCATTCAACACCGTAGCCTTAGAATCTTTGTGAGTAAGAAGTGTCATTTATGGAAATTGAGTGCGACAAGTGTCATGTAGGGAATAATTCCCATTATTGTCCTCTTGTGACCTCAGTTGTACTTGCAAATGCATTCTTGGTGCACAACTAACCTAGTGATGGTTCTCATAACACCCATGGAGGTGATTGCTAACCAACATATGTCATATATGGAGGCTTGAGGACTCATCCATGGTGCTTGATCATGATAAGCAAGGTTTAGGGCCACAAGATCTTGTTTTAATCCCCCAGTTATGGTCGCATACCCAAGACCCATCCATGACGCCAAAAACCTCACAATGACAACCATATTCAACTCAAATGTTACAAACTCCCTATAGAGGGTGCTTGTCATGGTTTCTAGGTGTTGTTCATTATGCTTGAGATTGGGAATGTTCAATTATATATTAGGAGCATTATTTCCATGTTGACCATGTTTATGCTTCAACACACATCTTGAGTGAAAAAATCCTACGTGTATCCCACTGAAAGGCCAAAGACCTTATACAAAGTTCTTAGATGTTGGTTTGAGTACCTTTTCAAGGTTATTGATCTAACGAAGCTTCAATAATATCCTAATACACTTTATTTTAGTGTTTGATTATGGATAAGGCCCCATAATCCATGCATGCTCCTATGTGGTGGTATGAATTTAAGAATTGATCAAGCTCTGATACCATGTAGAAATTGTTGCACACCTACAAGATCTAGAATCTAATTGAAAGTGATAAAATATCAATTAAAAAGAAGAAAATACAAGAGAATAATAAATCAATCTCAATTCTCATTAAACTTTGAAAGAATAACAATCATCCAAGGATGAATGAATAATCGATACAACACAATGCAATAGAATGTAATATATAAGAATTAGTCATGCAAATATGATAGACTTAAATACATGCAAATTGGAGTGAACTAGATCATGCATGAAAAGTGGAGTGAACTAGATCATGCATGCAATGTAAAGTAAACTAAATAATGCATGAAAAGTTGAGTGAACTAGGTCATGCATGTGAAGGAGAGTAAACTAGCTCATGCATGTGAAGTAGAGTGAACTAGCTCATGCATGCAAAGTTGAGTGAACTAGCACATGCATGCAAAGTAAAGTGAACTAGCTCATGCATGAAAAGTAGAGTAAACTAGCTCATGCAAGTGGTAACACATCCAACCCCCTAATTCACTCTCAGGTTGGTGGGATTTTCAAAAATTTCCTCTTCTCTTAAAGAATACGCTTGGATATTCACAAAAATCCCCTCATCCGATATCCTATCCCAACTAATTTCCCTTCCTCGGGTTGTTGAAAACACCTGAGAACCTGGGAATTCAAAATCGAATAGTTACAATCTTGTCTCGACCCTAGATTCATGAACTGGAGCATCTCATACTCTCTCCCGTCAGAGTAAAATACATTTCTAAATAGATTCTACTCCGATGAGCCTTCTTCAATGGATCATGGTGGTATATCCAATGTCCCTCAGAAGTAGGGATTGACTACCTTGATTTCATCGGTGCCTTAGTTTACCCCGTCATTATTTCCCTCCTCATTTGGTAACATTTTATGGATAGGTGGGACCCATGACAGATCTACAACTTTCGTTTCCCATCACCCTCTTCCCAATAGATGAATCATTCTCATTCTTAGAGTCTTCACCATAGAAAACTTTTCAATTCAATGTTTAGGACCACTCTGATGACACCTTCTCTAACGAATACGATGGTCCTCACTCATGCCATCTAATGGTATAAATAAAATAGAAGATACTCAAGTGGCAATCAAGGTCTTAAGGTCAATCTTCTTAGATTAATGAATGCTAGATTCAATGGATGAGATCTCACAGAATGTCCTCTAAAAGATCAATGGTTATCAGACTCCCAAGTCATCAGACTCATGTATTAGTCCTTCTTCCAGACCTTTGATGACCCTTATTTTGATACACTAGTAACTATATCCAATAGTCCACAACACACCATGACCACACTCCAATAGATCAATGGTCCTTATTGACTCGAAGTGTCCCTCATTGGATTCCTATTACAATCCCTCGCTTGGTCACTCTGATGGTAGTACTATCCAACCAACGGTCTAGATATACTTTCTACGTCGAATCAATCATTCTGAATCATCCCAAATTAAAATGTCGATTTTATTCAAAATAACATTCTTAATCCAAACTTAAATAGTTTAGGGTTTTCTTCTAAGTCTTTTTCGATACTCTATTAGACTCTTAATAGCCTTGGGATTTTACTCTTGAACCGACTAAGCATTCTTACTTCATCTGGGCTATTCTTTTTCATATTTTGCAACCCTTCCACTTAAATCAGGTAAATTTTACATGTTTTAAGGTTCCTGAACCAATAAAAGGTATTTTCTCACACCAGGACACTCTTGTGACCTTCCAAATGAATATTTTGTATATATCTTGCAAACTTTCCTCTCTAGAATTACAATAATCACTAGGTAACATACTACCCATACATTTTTTACTTAGTTTCATGAGATATCATATAAATAGTGAAAAAAAATCAAGAATATTCCATTTTACTCAACAATTTAACCGTTTCTTACATGCATTCACATTTCTCATTTTAATCAGAAATCGGCATGTTCACATCATTAAACAAACATCAAATAAGTAAAGTGAAACTCTTATTTATTTAGGTAAATATCAATAGCCATCTGACTTAGAGAGGATGAATTTCCTCCCATCTTGAGGCTATGCTACAGAGTTCCTTCATCCAGTGTCTTCCTACAGCACACCACCCCTGTGACAAGACATGATACTATAAGGGGATTGATTTAGCTGGTTATTACATTTAGAATGATCCTGGAAGGTTACTCTCCTTTCTCCACTAGCACTAGTAGAGGTTGCACTCTTCCCACTGGGATCAGTAATTCCATAGGTTTATCAAGTACCCTCCCAATTGGATTTCCTCTACACAAGGAGTCCCTTATTTTCCATACAGTCCCTCAGCGACCTCCCTTATTGAAGCTAGTTTATTTCCTGTAGGTACCAAGATGCAGTCCTTTGTAGATCCAATATGGATCTAGGTTTTATATGTTCCAAGTTGATCATCAATAATTTGAACAATCTTTCTATTTTCTTCAAGAAAAACTTTCCAATCTCTTTTATCTTTCATATATGCACCAGTGAACAACTTTGTTCACTGCATCGTCTATCTGTGATTCTGCAAATCACTTTTTGTTCCTCAGGTTGTTCTCCTCGTGTTTTCTTCATAATCTGTTCTCTGTGTATCTCATGTGTCTCCCTGTCTTCCTTCCTCTGTGCATCATCATGCTTCTTGCGTGTATTTCCCTCATGATTTTTCCACCTTTGGTCTCTTCTTCCACCAATCCCTTGGGATTCGCTTGGATTTTGTTAGACACGACCTCCAGTCAGGGATTTGAATTTTGAAGGGGAAATCTCGAGAATGTACTTTTGTCATATTTTTAAGTTGACCCTTCCCTCTTCAAGAGATCAGGTCTATTAGTAATATTAACTACCTCAACCACCAATTATGTTCCTTCATAACTACTCACATGGCTCCATGTAGCTTCAAGTATGCTAGTAGGTGTGTATTAATGGATTTCAGATGTAGGTTGGAATGTTAGACGAGATTCCAAATTTCTTCATAGAAACCTCTCCATTCCACCTCATTGACCCACCTTACAATCCCACCTTATCAATCCCACTTGTGATATCATGGCCAATACTCAAGTCTTTTCTTTCTCAGTCAATTGTCTAATTTTTTCTAATAATAAAAGCATAAATACATGCTTCATAATCACAGTATATGAAGTCTTAGTGTAATTAGAGTCATGGGGTGAAACAAGGCGTTACATTCCCCTTCCCCTTAAAGAAATATCATCATCAGTGTTTAAAACACCACACACACACACACACACACACACATATAACTATATAGGAAACAAAAATGGGTATTCCAATCGCATGGAATCCTCCAGTTCCTAGGTAGACTCATCTTCTCCAAAGTGCTTCAATTGCACCTTGACCTGCACAATTTCTCAGTTGTGGAACATTATTTTTCTATTTTCCATGATGCATTAAGGTTATGGACATAATTCTCCCTCTTGTTCCACCTGTATCATATTCTAATCAATTACATGATTAGAATAATGAATGTATTTATTTAATAAAGATACATGGAACACATTATGAGCTCAAATAGTAAGTGGTAATGCAAGTCTATATGCTCTTGGTCCCACTCATTCGAGGACTTTGAAAGGTCCACAGTAGCGAGGTGATAACTTATCACATGTTCCCATACTTAAGGAACTTCTTTTAGGTTTTATCCTGAGGTACATATGATCTCCCACCTTGAACTCTTTATTAGTTCTCTTACTGTCTACATAGATCTTTTGTTTGTCTTGGGCCACATTCAAATTCTTCCTTATCTTTACCATGAAATTTTCCATATCCTTCAATAGCTTTGGTCTAGGTGTGATCTTATCCACTGGATTGTCCCAACTAATTGGAACTCTTCACTTTATGCCATAGAAAACCTCAAATGGGCTCATCTTCAATGATTCCCGATAACCATTGTTGTAGGAAAACTATACCATGGGTAGATATTCTTCCCACCACTTGGGATGATGTATAACATGCATCCTTAGCATGTATTCTAGCAATCCATTCACTCTTTCAGCCTAACCATCTATTTGATTATGGTAGGACATGATAAATGCCAACTACGTTCCCAAGCATGTAAACAAGATTTTCAAAAAAAATATGAAGTGAACTTAGCATCTCTATCTAAGATTATAGTCTTAGGCAGGCCATGTAGTCTAAAAATTTCCTTCATAAAAATGTTAGCAACATAAATTTCGTTTAAAGTATATTTAATAGGGATGAAATGAGCTACCTTTCTCATATTATCTACCAAAACCATGATTTCATCATGTTTCTTGACTATCCTTGGCAAACCAGTAATAAAATCCATGGAAATTGTTTCCCATTTCCACTTTGGAATTTGTAAAGGTTGCAACAATCATGCAAGATGTTTGTGATCAACCTTCACATGTTGAAACTCTAAACACTTGGCAACGTATTAAAAAATATCCTACTTCATTATGGGTCAGTAATACAACTACCTCATTGTTGTTACCATATTTTCATAACCAGGGTGACCTACATAAGGTCTCCTATGGAATTCATCCATAATCAAGAATCTCAAATCCACTGAATTAGGCACATACAACCTATTTTTATACAACAATAACTCATTATTTGTAATTTGATATCCTTCATATGTATTCTCTTTTGATTCTTTTTGCAATCATTTTCTCACTTAATTGAAGACCTGGTCTTCTTGAAAGAGGGTTTTAATCGTGTGTTGGATTTCAAACTCTCCTACACTTATTGTTGCTAGTGTACAATATTCACACTTCGAATGAGTGCATATGCCACTCCATTCTCCTTTCCTTTTATGTTTTTAATCTCAAAATCAAATTCACTAATCAAGGCCATCCATATGGCATGTCTAGCATTCAATCATGGCTGGTAAAAAAAATATTTTAATCCACAATGGTATGTCATCAAGACAAACCTCCTTCCAAGCAGGTAATGTTTCCACATATTCAATGCATGCACAATTGTTGCAAGATCTAGATAATTGGTGACATACATTTTCTCATGCTCATTTAACTTTATTGACTCGTAACAAATCACTTTTCCTTCTTGCATAAGTACTCCATCGAGTCCTTCTTCGCAAGCATCAATGCAAACCAATAAATATTTTTCAGTGTCTACGATCTTTAAACAAGGGGCTTTGTTCAAAAGATAATTTGGTTGTTGGAAGTTAGCCTCACACTCTATTGACCTTGCAAATCCCCCCCCCCCTTCTTTGTAATGAAGTAATGGGATGACCAGTCTTGGAAAATAATTTTATAAACCTTTTGTAATACCTAGATAATCCCATGAAAGATATTACCTTTGTTACACTTCGAGGGGTAGGCCAATCCATGATTTCCTTAATATTATATGTTTCTACTTCCACTCCCTTTGTTGAGATTATGTGGACTAAATACTAGATTTCCTTCTGACATAAATCACGCTTTTTAAACTTAGCATACCACTGGTGCTCTCTTAGCACTTGTAGCACCATCCCAAGATGCTCTTTGTGCTCTTCTCTAGTCTGGGAATACACAAAAATGTCGTCAAAAAATACCAAGACAAACTTATCTAGATACCTGCCAAGAAAATTGTTCATCAAGGACATAAAGGTAGCTGGTATATTAGTAAACCTGAATGGAACCACTACAAACTCATAGTTCCCATACCTTGTCCTAAAATTTGTCTTGTGGATGTCCTCATCCTTAATTCTGACTTGGATATATCCTAATCTCAAGTCAATTCTAGAGAAAACTGCATCTCCTCTAAGATAATAAAAAAGATCATCTATCTTGGGTAATGGATACTTTTTCTTTATGGTCATCTTGTTTAACTGCTTATAGTTACTACACAAGCACAAGGTACCATCCTTTTTCTTCAAAAATAAAGTTGGTGCTCCCCACAGGGATACACTTATTCTGATGTAACCTTTATCCAACATCTCCTTTCGTTGTACCTTCATCTCCACCAATTTTGGTGTGCTCATACAATAGGGTACGTTTGATGTCAGTACTACTCCAGGCACAATATTTATTGAAAAATAAATATCTCTCTTAGGATGTAATCTAGGAACCTCCTTAGAAAATAAATCCTTAAAATCCCACAACATAGGGTGACCTTAAACCTTCATCTCCTTTCCCTCTACAAAGTTAATCACTTGTATATAATACATGGGTAACCCTTTCCGACTAAACTTATTATGTTGTAATGGTGATATTTGTCTAGTTGAGCATGGATTATGAATGCCTAGCAATTTTTTTGCATTTCCTTCCTTATCTTCACACTCTAGGGTCTTCTCATAGCAATTTAATTTTTCCTTATGAACAACCAACCAGTCCATACTAAAATCACATCATATGATCTCAGAGGTAGGATATTCAGGGATTCTTGAGTATACAATCCACTCATCACAAATGGACAATCTTCTATAACCTATGTCACCTTCTTGTCTTTCCATGTGGCTAACTGAACCAACCATGCCCTTTTATGTTTCTCTCTCTCTAGAGAACATGCTTCAACAAATTGAGGTGAAATATAACTAAGGTTAGATCCATGGTCAATTAAAATAGAAACAATTTGTTTGAAAATTATGCCTTCCATCTCCACTAAAAAATCTTGGTGGTTTGATTGTTGATTATCCACAATTGCATATATTCTCAACACACTCTTGGACACATCATTGATTGTATCTACTTCTTGCATATGGTAAACCCTTTTATTGTCTTTCTACCTATGAGGAAAGTCCCTTAACATGTGTGGTTCTCTACAACCCAAGCATTGAATAGTCCCTTTCTTTGTCTCCTCTACTCTTTCTCTTTCCTACTCCACTGGCTTATTCCCACTTTGAGATGGAAACTTATGTTAATACAAAATTCTGCTCGGTTGACCAAACTGAGCACCTTTCTTCTAATTCTTATATCCAAATGGATTGAATCCCTTTTTTAGGAATCCACTCTTATCCTTTCCTCGGTTATCCTTAGAATGCTCTTTATTATGCTTAGACTAATCAGAGAAACACTTAGCCTTCCTTATAGTGTCTTCCAATGTCTTGGTATTATTAAATTCGATTATATCCTGATAATATTGTGGCAATCCACTGAGAAGATGTTGTAGGCTTTCTTTCATGTCCTTGAGTTAAGGAAAATACCTCAAAAACTCCAAGAATCTCTTAGCAGACACATCCATGGTAAGTTATCCCAACTTATGTGCATGGAATTCCTTGATTTTGTCATCATAGTACTTCTCCAATAGGTAATATTTTCTAAAGTACTTCTCAAAATGTTTCCAAGTCAATTTGCGCTCTTTCAATCCTTTGAATTCTTTGAGGTCTTCCCACCATATGGAATATCCTCAACTCAGATTGAAGATAGAAATATCCACTTTTGTATTTTCTAAGTAGTTATGTACCCTAAAATACTTCTTCATATCCAACAGCCAAGCCTCAACTTCTTCTCCCTTCTTCATTTCTCCATCAAAGGTAGGCGACTTATCCTTATTTAATTCTTCAATTAGATAACTCTATGAATGTCTCTTCCTTTTATTCTCAGGGACACTTGATCCAGTGTCACTACTAGATAGCTCCATAAAAGTAGTCTTTCTACTATATGACTCTATGGAAGTGCCTCCACTAGATATTCCTTTCCTTACATTTTGATGCCTCTTCTCTGAAGAACTCCTTCCCACGTTTCTATGGGATGATCCATGATTTTTGGCATATGATGGGGTTTTCAATTTCTCCGATTGTTGCAACTATGCATTATTAGGACCTTCTTTAACATGCTTATAAATATCAGAAAAGCTATGCAATAGGACTACATTCATCTCTTCCTACTCATCTTGAGCTCTCATGAGCCTCTCATTGTTTGCCTTCATAATTCTAACAATGGCTACTAAATATGGAGGGGTTTCTCTATCCCTCTGGCTATCAGATTCCTCATATCTAGGTTGTGAGGTGTCTTCCATGCTACACTACACCATTCACCTATGTTTTTCCTTCAGTAATCCCTATGTGATGAAACAACAAAACATTATTAGTCATTACATAAATTAATTTATGTCATACATTTCTGGAAAGATAAATATTTTCTCAAACGGTCAAGTGATCCTAGTGACCCATTAAATACTAGAGTTTTAAATATTCTCTGATACCACTCTATAACACATCCAACCTCCTAATTCACTCTTAATTTACTGGGATATTCAAAAATTTCCTCCTCTCTTAAAAAGTACGCTTGGAGATTCACTCAAATCCCATCGTCAGACGTCTTTTCCCAACTATTTTTCCTTCCCCGGGTTGTTGACAACAACCGAGAACCTTGTCATTCACAATCAAATAGTTATGATCTCCTCTCGATTCTAGATTCATGAACTAAAGAATCTCAAACTCTCTCATGTCGGAGTAAACTATGTATATGACTAGATTCAACTTCGACGGGCCCTCTTTGATGGATCGTGTTGGTAGATCCAACAACCCGCAAAAGTAGGGATTGATGGCCTCAATTTCATCGGCACATTAATTTACCCGATGGTTATTTCCCTCCTATTTTGGTAACATTTTATGGAAAGGTGTGACCCGTGATAGATCTACGACTATTTTTCCCATCACGCTCTTCCTAATCAATGACTCATTCTCATTCTCAGAGTCATCACTGTCGGAACCTTTTCGATATCATTTAGGACCAATCTGACGACACCTTCTCTAACGAATCTGATGGTCCTCAATCTTACCATATAACGGTATAAATAAACTTGGAGGTCATTGTTGGGCCTCAGAAATGTCACATTTTCATCTTGTTTTCCTTTAAATATTCCTCTCATTTATACATATTCCATTATTCCATTATACCGTTTCATAAATACATTTGGGTTTCACCTTATTATTTTCCACTTTATTCATTTTAGTATTAAAAGAGAATTTGTGATTAAATATTAGAAAATCGACATGTTCTCATATATATCTCAAAAATGTGTGATCTTTGTAATGTGTAGGAATATGTGAAGGATTAATTCAAAAAGACTTCTCGAATACTTCCTCCGACATTTCAAGATTTGAGGAGATAATTCAATCCTATTTCAAGGAGAAGACCATGGGGAGTGGATAACATATCTTATCCAATATGTATGAGACATATGTGTGAAGATTTGAAGGGATTATATTTTGTAATAATGGGAAATTGGTTGAGAGAAAAGTGGATTTGTAATAATGATATGCTTATCTTCTTTTCAAAGCCGTCATGTATAAAAGATAGTGCTCTCTCTTCATGAGGGAGTATTCATTAGGAGAATAAATTAATTAGTCATTATGGGATTAGAAGGAGATTAGACTTAGGTTGGAAAATGATTAGAAATCAATGATAAGAGTTAGTCATTTGGTTCAAATTCATTTCTTGGATTAGTTTCATGACTTCATTATTTTTTCATTTGATCATTGTGATGTAATTGAGATTTATTTATTGTTAGTGTGAGCTCACATGTGTCGTCTTGTTGCTCTTCACATGTTTTTCCTTTGATGCAATTTTCCATTTCTAGTTAATTTCATTTTAGTCATGTGTTTTAGCAATTCAATTCCAAGTCGTGTGTTTCATCTTCCTTCATTAGATTAATGATTCAATTTCATTTGTAGCTTTAACATTAGATTAGGTTAAAGTAGCTTAAATCCTGCATATACTGTGCATGTGCTTCATAAGTTTACAAACTCCTCGGTTTGACAATTAAATGATTGGGAATTTATTTAACAACAATATTTACCACCAACATTTTGGCACCATTGGTAGGGAAGTGTTAAATGGATTGAGGTATAGTTATGTTACACATTATTTTGGTCATCTTAATGAGCCATTGACAAAAATGTGTTCATGTTCCCAAAAGAGCTTATCTTCATGAGAAAGGTGACTGGCTTTCTCTTACAAAAAGCCTTATTAATGAGGGTCGTCGTAGGCTTCACCATAAGAAGGGTGTGATGATGCATGGTCATCATAGGCTACACTAAAACTGGTTTGCAATGTCTCTGTAGGTTGTTCTATATCTGCGGTGCGACGATGTCAAAAGTCTAAGAAAAGGTTAAACTTCACGAAAGTTGTAGAAGGGGATCTTCTAGAATATGAGGTGGCATCTATATGGTTGGGATCCTACTCTCTTCTTTGATTTGGTGGTATCATCATAATTTATTTTACCATATCTCTTTCCTCTATATAAAGAGGGATTTCTCATGGAAAAGGCTAAGGTTAATGAAGGTTGAATTGGCTAAAATTGTGTGGAGAATTCTGCATTGGATCATTCTTGAGAGCCTCATTTCAGTTCATCAAGTCATTGTAGATCTTCTTCATTCAAGATTGGAGAAAGTGTGTGTTGGACCAAAGAGTCATCGGAAGGGGACCTTGCAACATCAAGGCTTTGGATGTAATATCCACTTTCATTATTATATAATACAATGATATGCTTCTTTCCCATAAAACTCATCTTATTTTATTGTATGATTCCTTGATCACATACATAGGTTCTCTTTGAGTATGCTATATTGCTTTCACTTTGGCTGGCTTGTGTTCCCTTGCAGATTTAATATCACAGGAGCATCGAAGTGGAGCTAGGAAAACAACTACAAGAGGAAGAGATATTTAAACGGTATGTTTCCCATCCCTTGTTTGATAATAAACTCAGTGATTAGAGCTTAGGGAAAGTGTCATGTCCTGTTTTGTTTTGTTCTATATCTAGGTGGATCTAGGGAGATCTGTTTGTGTCTGGATTTACCAATAAGTCCCATAAGAATATTGGCGATCATATTGGGGATATGACCTCCTTTTGATTTTTTTATTCCCATTTTCCTTTAGACCGCCTTCTTCTAATAATTTTCATTCTCTGATTCTATGGGTGATCCATTTAGACTCCCTGGTTTTAGAAGTTCCTTTTGGATTTTTTGTCTTTCTCCCATTGTTTTCAAATTTACAGATATCGTTGCACTATACCTTATTGATAGCCTACGACGATCCTAAGATGTATCCCTCCTCTTTGCCAATCCAGTGCAACAACATTGCACTCTGCCCTGCTAGTAGCTTGCGGCGACCTTAGCACGTCACTCTGTGAACCATACTCGGCCTGCGATGACTCCTGTAGGTTTTGATGGAGTGAGTCATTTTTCCTTTTACCACCTATATTTGTCTTAAGATCCTGTGGTGAACTTCCTATTCCCATGTTTGATTGATTCATGATTTTAAAGCTTGCTTGTGGTTAGTTTTCAGTGATTGAAAGTCTTTCTTTGCTTTTTGCAAGTTTTTCCTCATCCTCATTGTCACAAGGATATAATCTTGGATCTGTATCTGGGTGATTTATTGACAAAGGGTCTTTGGTTTGTTTTGAATTTTGGATTCATCTTGTTTTTCATATTGTTTGTGTCAAAAACATTTTCTTGTCCTTTTCGTTTTTGTATTCATTACGAATTTTGTTTGGGAATTGTGTTGTGAGTGTATTGATTTTATTGGATCACATTTTCCTTTCATCTTTATGTCTATCATTTGATTTAGGAAAGGAAGAACTAAATTCACTTATTCTTTTAGTAGTCCCTCATAAGAAAACATTTTACATTCAAAATATTTATAAAGAAAAGAAATTGGAAAATTCGTAGTTCATGATTATTTGGAATTGTGTTCATTCATAATTAAGGAGCTTCAATTAGTAGCTTGTTGTACTTCGAAAGAAAAATACCTTCTCCTTAATGTAACTAGAGTTCATTGAATTGAAATTTGCACATTCGTCTCTTTTCCCATTTTATTGCGTCGAGGTCAAAACATCAATAGTTTCACTTCCATCTCCTTTTTGAGTAAGTAATAACCTCTAAAATACAATGTAAATCTAAAATTTAATTAGTGACTTTTATTTTCTAGGGATCTTTTTCACCAACATTATCTAGGATAGATCTTTGGAATAGGTTGTAAGGCACACTCTCTAAAGCATAAAAACACACAATAGTATATTTTGATAGGGAGAGTTCAAATCCAATTGCTACATTTTGTCCTGGGAAGCCCTTCTCACACAAGGGTCAAACCTGACGTCGCATTAAGACTAGTAGAGTTACTCACCCTGATTTGTTGGTCTTGGTGTAGAGATTGTGCATATTATGGGGTTTGCTTCAAGGTATACCCACAATGATGAGTGGAAGCCTTTCAAGTTGATTTCGAGCCAGATACCCTGCCTTTGCATGTGGATCGGACTATCGACTGTTTCCCTAGGAATCACTGTTGTAGTTGGTAACCTTAGTAGCCTATCTCTTTAGGTTCTTTACAAAAGGCGACTATGTAGGGGAAATTCTTCATGGTACATGGAATCGATGTTGGCAAAAATCACTCGGGATCCTTGGAGGGTATACCCACGATTATGTGTGGGAGCTTGCACCAGGGTGTAAGTCTGTTAAGTAGGTCATCAACGTAAATTTTCCACCCATTTATCCCAGCCCCTTCTTGAATTGATTTCATAATGTTGGATTTCATCACCAACTAGTGACTTCGAAATTACAAGGTTTGTTTGCTTGGTTTGATTCTTAGATTTCATTAGTGCATGTTGTTTTTTTTCTCTAGTTGGCCATAGATTGTTTCCATTCTTTACTCAGTTCATCCAACATCGGCCTTCTCCATTCATGTAGGATGCAAGGGCTTCCCCTGGAAGATCCAGAAGGCTACCAACCTTTGCTTCCCAATTCACCAGAAGGATCTCCAGATGGAGTAGTCGACCATTAAGTTGCTTTAGAACTTGGAAGCACACACTCTTTGGAAGGATTTCAAATTGTTTTAGACTCAGAGGATTTCTGCCTCCCAGTCAATCCATCATTGAGTTTTGTACGAAACCCACGTATTCTATGAATGAACTCATTAGGAGAAAATGTTGTTGATGAAAATTTTGAAGTATGTACAGGACCTAAATTTGCAAGATCTGGAGTAGAGGATCCACATTTTCACAGTGAATCTTTTAAGACCTCGGCTCACATTATTGTAACTTCCATTTCTAGTTCCATCCCTTTGAAAGTACATGATTTATATGGTAATATAGGAGCGAGTCCTGATCGACCTATGGCATCGCAAGTTACTCAGATGTTTGTTACCTACACGGTACCTTTAAACCATTTTACTGGTACTACCACTAACGTCACCATTGTTTTAGACCAAATTTTGATTGGGTCTCACTCGATCCCTACTCTCCAGATAGCCCATTCTACTATGGTCCCACAAGCTACCATGATTCCTACAGGAAATGTGGTTATCTCCCAAGCATCGATTGGGACACCACTTCCATATAGAATGAATCCATCTTTTCCACCTAGGTATAGAGCTCTGAATATGTCCATTTCTATCCCTACCTAGGTTCCATCCAGAGTTTCTGGAATTTTTTTTCCCCCTAGGTACATTGTTGTTGCTGGTTTTGTTCCTACACCTACCCAGGTCCTCTTTGGAGTGTCTTATCCACCTTTTCTTGGAGGATCATGCCCTCATGGCTCCAATCTAGTTGGAGGCACCAGTCATTCGTTCACTTCTGGTTATCAGATTCCTATTGGAGGTCAACCTCAAGTTGGGGGGAAACCTCAAATTGTGGGTCAAACTCAAATTGGGGCACAACATCAACTTGGGGGGCAACCTCAAGTTGGATTCCATAACCCACTGTATGGAAAAAATGCACCTGGATCACAATCTCAACTTTAGAACCTTCCTTTCCAAGGAAATCCACAATCGTCTAGGGGGGAACATCCTCAAGTTAACTCTTTTGTACCACCCCAACTTCAGTCAACCATATCCAGGTTCCTTGAATCCAACTTGGAGTCAGAACATTCAATCTAGTGTCCCTTTCCAAGGGAACATCTCTAATCAACACAAACCTATGGGCTATACACCTCTAAATCCTCCACAACCGAGTCTGTTAGGACTGTCCAATTATTTGCAGACTGCTTATGGTCCTACTGGTATACCTACGGGGATTCCCCCTAAAAAATACTAGTTTCCACAAGTGAACCGACAGTTGCCTTTCCTAGACACTTTGGATTTACCTGATCTATCTAGGATTTTGAATAATCCTATCTTACATTCTCCTTATTGGACCGTCATACTGGCCAAGTTACCATCCGACATTCCTAAATTTGACGATCGAGCAGGAGAAGATCCTAATAATCATGTTATGACTTTTCATTAGTGGTGTTCATCCAACTCCTTGATTGATGACTCCATCAGACTATGACGTTTCCAACAAACTCTCACGGGTTCAGAAAAAAAATGGCACATCGATTTACCTCAAGGTTTCTTCAATGACTTTAACACTCTAGCCATGGTCTTTCTGACAAATTATCAGTTACCAATTTGATACGAGACAAGAACCAAAATTTTGAGTTCTTTCAAGCAATCCTCATCCACTCATATTTCTGATCATGTCTATGAGTGGAGAAGGAGAAGACTTTAATCAAAGTTCCTCTTCCTAATCAACTATTAGCCAAGTGGTTTACCAAATAAGTCATTGGACCTATTGCTCGTGATGTCTCCATGGGTGATGTTGTCACTAAAGAGAAGGCGATTAGTCATGCTCAGTATCTTGATCTCGTTTATTTGCAAATGAGAACACTTTACAATTTGATCCCTGACACTCCTCGTCCTTCCACAAACCCTACCCCAGAACCTCCAACAGCTTCTCATGCTACTGATGGTGTGATCGTCACCTTCCATGCTGAGACCCAGTTTGCACACACTGGTCACACCAATCCCAAATCTAATAATTCTAATGCACAAAGAACTCCTACACCTACTCCTTTCGCCAGTAAGACCGTCGAGGTTAATTCTGTTCAATCCAGGCCTGTCGGAAAGAATCAAAGTAAAAAGAAAGGAAAGGGTAAGAATAAGGAGGACAAGAATAAGGAGGACAAGAATAATAATCCACAATTTGATAAAACCAAAACAAAAAATGTTGATAAGAAAGATAAACATAAACCTCATTACCCCTGTGTAATTTGTGGTGACAATCATTACAAGAAAGATTTTCCAAGACGCACTGAGGTTACTAAGTTCCTCAAAGGGACTGAGAAACCTTCTACACCTGTCATTTTGTCACAACCTTTCCCTTCTCAAAATAAATCTCAATTGGTCATTCATGACCAAGATACCCCTTCTACCTCTTCCTACGTCCTTATGTATGCTGGTGATTATAAAAATAACGAATTTGTAGTTGTGACTCAAGTCAAATATTACTCTCTGTCCAAAGAGAAAGTTGATGATATACCACCTTCATTGGTTCAACCTTATCCCCCAACTTCAACTCCCAACAGTCCTCTTCATCTCAAACGACCGGGTCTCGATACAGTTCTTAGCCCTCCTCCCAAGGGTGTTGTTCAAAATTCTATGTTCAATCCTCACGCTCGTGCTACCCAAAAATACAACATTGTAGAAGATCTCGCGCAAGCACCCTCTGCAATGTCAGCTCTTGAAGTCCTTCAAAGTTTCCCTTCTCAATGGAAGGAACTGTTAAAGGCCATTGGTGGAATTGATCCCACAGATACTAATCTAATAATATTTGACTTGGAAGATCACATTCCAAGGCTTCCTCCTCAGTTAGCATTTCAGATTCAAGTTGTTGTTGAAAACAAGAATATATGTAGAACTGTTATTGATGAATAAGACTCAATTTGTGTCATATTTGTCACTTGTTGGAAAGCCATTGTCTCTCCTACCCTCAGCGAATCACACAATACATGTAAGGCCTTCAATGGTACATGATTTAAACCTTACGGTGTTCTTCCCTCGTTGTCTATTACGTTGGAAGGTAAATCAGTAAATGTTGAGGTTGAGCTCTTTGATGCACCTCTTGATTATAACCTTTTACTTGGTCTTAGCTGGATTGATTCCATGTGTTCATTTTTGTCTACCCTTTTCCATGTGTTACGTTTCCCACACCAAGGAAAGGTCATTATTGTTGACCAAATGGATTTCTTTAATACAGATTCATGTACTAGCAATGTTCCCTTTATCTTGAAGACACCCCCTAGTTACAAGAATGTCAGAGTGGGTCTCTTGAAAGATTCAACTTTGATGGGTACATTTCCAATCCCACCACCCGATATTCCACCTACTTGTGTTGCCTCTATTAACATGATATCCACCACTTTTCATGAAACCCCTAAGTCATATGACCCATGGGTAGTAACTAGACTTGGTGATTACTCTCATTATGGAAACCAGATGCCTTTAAGTTCGGTCGAATCCACTTACCAAGATATTCAATTGTAAATACCCTCCTCTCCTTCTCTCTGTGATTCATCTCCTGATCGGTTTCACGTGATGTTTCCTACGAATGAGATGATCATGTTGGTCATGTCTATGGAATACACTCCCTATGACAATGGACATCATTGCTCCATTCTATTTTTATAGTGTCACATCATAGAGAGTTACCAATGGATTTCGACTCCGTCGACCGTTGTTGTCATTTCTTCAGTTCTTGAGTCATCACACGATGTTTTGTATGAATGGAACTCGAGAAAAATTTCCCCTACCATTCCTCTCAACATATATATTGAACCCAGAGTCATGGATAATGTTCATATTGGAGCCTCATGTTCTACCGACGAGGTTCACGAATATAAATCCCTTTTCCAAGAATTTCTCGGCATTTTCACTTGGAGTTACGAAGAGATGCCATGTATTCATCTTGATATCATTGTACATGAGATTAAGACATAACCAGACACTAAACCCATTCGGCAAAGACTTTTCCCAGTACACCCATGCAAAGTCGCTGCTATCAAGATTGAAGTTGAAAAACTTCTTAAATCTAGCTTTATTTATCTCGTGGCTTTGAATGATTGGGCATCCAATCTAGTTCTGGTGAATAAGAAACAAGGTACCATCCATGTCTGTGTAGATTATAGGGACATTAATAAGGCCTGTCCTAAGGAAAATTACCTGACCCCCTTCGTTTACCATATCGTCGATGACTTTGCCGATAGTGGAATATTCTCTTTGATGGATGGTTTCTCTGGCTATAATCAAATTAATATTTTAACCGCGGACCAACACAAGACCGCTTTTATTTTTCCTTGGGGAACCTTTACTTACCAGAAGTTACCCTTTGGTCTTAAGAACGTTGGCGTGACTTTTTAGTGTGCTATGTCTTATGATTTCCATGATATTAAGCATATTGTGCAACCCTATCTTGATGATCTACCGGCGCATTCCATGTGCCGCCAAGATCACTTGGCTCATTTGAGGGCCATTTTCGTACATTGTCATTATTATCGTATCCGCTTAAACCCACATAAATATGTTTTTTTTTTGGAGTCCGGTCGACATCTTGGTTTTATTGTGTCAATACACAAGATTCGAGTAGACCCTTTCAAGGTTGAGGCTATCCTTAATCTACCTCCTCCTTCCACTTTACGCCAGCTCCAAAGTTTGCAAGGGAACAAAAATTTTCTACGATGTTTCATCCCCAATTACACTAAACTGACAAAAGGATTCACTTTGCTAGTCAAGAAAAGTTACGATTTTTTATGGGATGATACTGCTAACAAATCCTTGGAAGCTTTGAAACCTGCCTTAACCCATACACCATTACTGTTTCCCCTTGACTATAGCCGGGATTAATTCCTCTACTTAGTTGCTTCAGACTCTACCATTTCCCTGGTATTAGTCCAAGAGGATGATTCACATGATTCACATGTGATATACTATTTGATTCAGAGTCTCATGAGCACTAAGACCAAATACCTCCATGTGGAGAAACTAGCCTTGGCAGCTGTGCAAGTTGTCCAACATTTTCGTCATTATATCCTATTACGTAGAACCATTGTTATTTCCAATTGCAACCCTATGAAGAATATCCTTACAGGCCAATTTCTAGGGAGAAAGTACTCCAAATGGATAGTGATTCTCCAGGAGTTTGATTTAGAGTTTGAATGTGCTAAGTCTAAGAAATCTTTGGTTTTCACCGAATTGATATGTGACGTTCCCTCCACTTAGACATATAATGTGGCAGAGGATTCCTTGCCCGATGAATCCATTTTTCTGATCAGTTCTGATGACCTGTAGTATGGAGATATCATCATCTATCTCCACACTCAAACTTTCTGACCCACTCTATCTAGTACGAATCGTCATCATACACGATATGAAGACCGCCAATACATCATTCTTGGTGATACTCTTTACTGTCGCGATATTGATTCCATTTTTCGACGATGTCCCACTTACAATGAAGTTGAGAAATCTTTGAATGACTGCCACTTTGGACCATGTGGCGGTCATATGTCTGGGTATGCCACTGCCCAAAAGATCTTACAAGCGGGTTATTTCTGGCCTTCTTTGTTTAAGAATTGCATCACTATTGTCCAAAAATTCCATGCTTTCCAAACTTATAATAACAAGATAATATCTCATCCTACTCTTTTACATCCTGTAGTTTCCATTGGTCCATTCGCCAAATGGGGCATTGCATTAATGACATGTAACCCTCACTCAGGTAGGGGGCATGCATACATCATTGTAGCTTTTGATTACTTTACTAAATGGGCCAAGGCGATGCCTACATTTGGTAACACCGATAAAACTGCAACATTGTTCATATTCAATCACATCATTACTCGGTTTGGTGCCCCTCAAGCTATCGTTATTGATCACGGTAGCCATTTTCAGAATTTTATGATGTCTAGACTTACTGAAAAGTTGGGTGTTCACCATGAAAACTCAACCCCCTATTACCCACAGGCCAATGGCTAGGTTGAAGCAATCAACAAATTTCTCATTACTATGCTTCAAAAAATGATAGGAATTCATAAGATAACATGGAACATGATGTTGTTCTCAACATTATGGGCCTATCGAACATCTGTTAAGTCTACCACAAGATTTACACCTTTCCATCTAGTTTATGGTATCAAGGCTATCTTGTCGATTGAATTTGAAATGCCATCTTTGAAACTAGTTGTTGAACTTCTCCCTAATACCTCTGCCAAAGAAGAGCATATTTTGTATTTAATGCAATTAGACGAAACCCGTCGCGATGCCGCCCTAGTTATTGAAACCCAGAAGAAACGTGTTAAAGCCCAATATGACAAACATGTCAACCCACATGTTTTTTTGAAGGTGATCTTTTTCTCCTTTACGAACAAGATCATGATTTGCTAGGGGTCGGTAAATTCAAGGCCATGTGGCAAGGTCCTCACATTGTCAAACATGTGTTGGAGAAGGGAGATTTTGAGCTAGTTGATTACGATGGAATTTATTTGAGTGAACCCTAGAATTGGATTTACTTAAAGAAGTACTATGCTTAAGTCATTGTTGCATGAGTGTTTGTACTTTTAGTGTATCATACTCTTGTGTGATTTTTCATTGTTTGGTTTCGACCTTCAACTTCTTACCTTGCATTGTCATTGGTTTTCAGATGTCGGTGTCTTCGCTACCCTACATTGGATTTGTTGATGGCGCTAGTCACAGTACTCATAACTTAGCATCTGTTGCTTGGGAAATCTATCCACATAGAGATGAATTGATTAGTCTACATGGTTTTTTCCTTGGATGTGAAACAAATAATATCACGGAATAAAGTGAAGTCATCAAATTATTAATCGACATTGTTTCACTTGGGATCTGTCATCTTATTGTATGCCTCGATTCGTAGTTAGTAGTCCTACTATTGAGTAACGTCTACTCCATTCAAAGTCCTACGTTATTAAGGGTATATTTACGAATTTGCCTCTTGGAATGTCATTTCGATTACATTGAATATCAACACATTCCTAGATGTCTAAATACATTAACATATGCATTATCCAATTATGTGTTAAAAAAACATGTGAGAAATTTATAAAATACAATCACACTTTGTATATACAACAAGTAAGCCAGTATAAGCTTCATATATATATAACGATAAAAGTTTTTACAAAAAGTGTCTTTGTCCGAAGACCAAAATATCAAAAATGTGAAGCACATTGCTTCATATACAAATACAACATCAAGGATGTTGCTTGTGATAAAATGCGACTTCTCATGCTACTCTACGGAGCAGTCGACCGATAGATGTAGATATGCCCATTGTATGGCATTGATAATTCCTTAGGATATCGTCAATGGAGGCATTTGGGATGTCCACTATCATCCCCTCCAAGTTTTTATCTATATCCTTGTAGTCAGCAGTGGCTAATCTTGCTACCTCGACCCTATCCCCTTGCCTCTGAATGGGATAAGAAACTGGAGGTCGATGAGGTCCCACATCTGCGTTGTCAAAGAGATTTTCAATTAGTCATCAGATTAGGAACATAAAAACATTTCATATTTATAAAATTACAAAAAAATCATAAAAACAAAATGTACTTCTTACCTATGTTCCCCCATTGAGAACCTTCAGGAAGAACCAAGTTTGTATCAACTCTAAATTATAAGCCGAAATATGCGTAGTCATCTACCATAATAATATCGGGCCTCAACCAATCAAAGAAAACATCATTATACTTGACAATAGGACCAATCACATGCCGAGCCATGAGGTCACAAAACCTTTTCATTTTTGGATCCTGTGGGGCCAATATGCCCCACTCTACCTGTAGGCCCAAGTGTGGAACCCTCTATAGGAATAAGGACACCAAAATTGATCTCTATCTGAATTGTTTCAAGACACCTCTCCTACATTTGGTTAACTATGTATTCATACTTCTGAGAACCCCATCACTCCAGTTGAAAACTCAGGGCTCCATGCATTCCAACACATACTAGAAGTATGTTTGAAGGATCATATGGGGAGCTGCGCTCCCCACCATACATGCGATGTTGTAGAGGATAGTCCATAGAGGTAAGTCATAGACATCTCAGATAGAAACCTTACCACTATGTCTCTCAACACTTGGCACACAATGTGCACTGACATAATGGCTCATAGGCTCACCACCTCCACTACTACCTATCAGTGTAACTCAAGCCCCTCCGCGAGACAAACCAGTCAAGAAGTACATATCCTCGATATCTATCTCAAGAATGTGAGCCCCCACACAGAATATTTGTTGGTCTACGTTCCACATATGGAATAAGTACTCCAATAATCTCAACTGGGCCCTCATACTTTAGATCTTGAAGAATTTTAGTAGTCCACACTACCATAGGGAATTTACTGCTCCTGGGTCATTCCTGGCAAAGTAATCTTCATCCTCATGTTCTCTCTCTCACCATTCCAACATCCTTACTATAGAAAACCTGAAATGGAACATAAAAGAGGCATTAGCATATTCATATCTCTCCTAGAAACTTTTTATTGGCTAAAACATCTTAAAACATTTTTTTTTTGTGCACATCATAGGCTAGCTCACCCGTACAATGTGGACTCATCGCACTGTAGCTTAAAGGTCACCTGCGATGACACTGGGTCATCACAGGGCACAATACAGGGAGCCTACAACTACCTCTGGGCACAACTATACTAGAAAATGCAACCTGAAAGTACATTTCTAACCATTGGAAAGTAAAAATGATTCCATGAAAAGTTGAAGGAGATGAAAATTACCTGTCTTGCGGAGTCCATTCGCCAAATGATCAACTGTGCCCCCCGCAATCCACATTGGGAGTTTGAGGTGAAAAGGGGGTTTTGGAACAAAGTTTGGGTGGAGTAATGTTGGCACAGGGGTAGACCCAAAGTTCAACACTTCAACAACGCACCAACAAAACCCTAACTATGGACCCTTTCGGCAACACCTACGAGGCAGATGATGTCTCACCCGAGGTAGAGGTAGAGGGGGTTGCATGAATCAAGTGTATACAACCTATATGGGAAACAAATGTGTGATCACAATACTTTAACCAAGAACTTAGAAGTTATCATTCATTAGTCTTTAACCCCTATTCACATCGCAGGTAAAACCCTAATTACAAAACAACACAATCAACAAGATCTAACACATCCAAGCACTTCGAACATAAAAAAAGATCAAATCTAGCATTCATTCACATTACTAAGAACTAATCTACTATATCAGTTGCATCTAACATACATAAAGATAACAACACTAAGAATAAATCACATCAATCACACAAAGAAACCATAACATAGGATATACATAGTTCACCCCCAGCGTGGGGCTACATCCACCAACTCTTTTTCTCTTTATTATCTTCTGTCAATCTCCTTACATGCACAGAGCATCAAAACCAACTCCACATAGGACATGAGATCTGCGTGCACCTTGCTAGATCCTCCTTCCCCGAGCTTGGCACAACAAAAATCCTTTACATAGTCTCTTACAACCACTTGCACTTAGCTCTGCAAGTCTTACACAATATGCACAGAGCGTTCACAACTATTCACACTTAGCTAATATTAGAACTAAGCCATTGAACCTTTCTTACATCATGTAGATACTTATTTATATATTACAAAAGGGGCCTAACCATGGGTAAGACCCATGGTCCGACATCCCATACCCTTTACCTAAACCATAAAACCAAAAATTCTGCAAAAGGTGGCGAGATCCCATGATCTCTACTTCACTTGGTGCTCCATATTCAACTAGCCTGTCAAAGTCCCAAAATCGGGCAAACATGACCCAAGTTCTCCAAAAATTGGTCAAGGGACAACAAGCCCCCAATACTCACCTATGACTTGTCCTGAGTCACTTTGATCTGGGAAAATTTTCTTTGAAGGCCTCAATCTTGGCTCGAGCTGCTTCGAACTGCTGCTTCACTAGAGACTCCTACTCAATGATCTCTTGAATAAATTTCTCAGTCACCGGTCCTTCCAAGAATTGTTCTACCATGGTGACTACTTGTTCTACCTGTGCACCTTGTCCCTCAATCTCCTCAAAAAGTGTGCAAGCTTCATCCTGCACTAGCTGGAGCCTCTAGGTCACTTCCATGACTTTACTTTAGATGGCATGGACCTATTGTTGAACCGCGCAGTATTCCTGGGACCTTTTCATCTTCTCGACCACTGACAATGGATTCAACTATGATTTCACTTTTGTTGCTTGTTTCTTTGCCTCCTAGAGCTGTGACTACAATGTTTTTAGTTATGGATTTTTTGTAAGGCACTCGTAGGTCTAAGTACTTAGACTATTGAGTTGTTTGCATTCTAAGGCCAATGCCTTTATTATTTTGACTGCTCTCCTGGCATTTTTGTCTCTTTGATCTCGCACTTCCTGCGGATTTCTTGACACTGTTTGTAACTCCAGTTCTGCCACTCTTTCTTTGAGCTGTTGAATGGCTTCAACGAGCTTCCCCACCTGGCTCTCAGTGGTTTCTTCTTCCATCTGTTCCAAGACCATCATAGAGAGAAGTTCTTTGGTGACTCTGCAAGATACCAGATATATAAAATATGAAGAATAGAAACGAAATGCTAGAAATGATAGAATAACAGTAAAATATCCATCATAATCTTCACAATACACAGAAATGATATACGAAATAGTAATAGAAATAACACTTTGAATCAGATAGAAATGTTCACAGGCCTCTTCGAGGGGGCAACCTCCAATCGAGAAACACTCAGTTACAATAATATCCAAGCTAGGGTTCTCATACCCTCGACTCCTATTTATACTAAAAAGAAGCATCTAGAGGAAGATCCTTCTAGAAGCGGAAGCTTCTATTAGGTCTTCTTACATTCGCCTTATTCTATTTTATTGAAATGTCTTATTAATATTGACCTTTATTACATCCGAATACATTGATCTAACTATGTGTGGGTTAGGACATTAACATGTCCGCCCCCTTAAAAACAGCCTTGTCCTCAAGGCTTGAGATGTGGAAACTGCTGCAGAATGGTAGCTGGTTCCCAAGTGGCATCTGTTGGAGTCATATCTTTCCACTATACTAGCACTTCCTTGATGGTTCTCTGACGTAGGCAACGCTCCCTCTGATCCAAAACTACTTCTGGTTGTAGCCAAATGGATCCTTCTTCAGCTAACTCTGGAAGGTTGGTTTGAAGTTGGCACCTGGTTCCAATCACCTTCTTCAAGCAAGAAACATGAAAAACAGGATGTAGCTTCGACTGACTGGGCAG
>ML778894.1:356687-369589 GCA_009831015.1 Picea engelmannii
TAATATCCAAGCTAGGGTTCTCATACCCTCGACTCCTATTTATACTAAAAAGAAGCATCTAGAGGAAGATCCTTCTAGAAGTGAAAGCTTCTATTAGGTCTTCTTACATCCGCCTTATTCTATTTTATTGAAAGGTCTTATTAGTATTGACCTTTATTACATCCGAATACATTGATCTACCTATGTGCGGGTTAGGACCTTAACAGACTCCTTCTTTAACTCCCATATTCTCCATGAGAAGCTATTCTTTCTCCTTCTGGATTTGTGCTCTATCCTCTACAAACTTCACCTAGAGGTCGTCTTTTTCTTTCTACGCAAGCTGATGTTTCTCTAGGGCATCCACCTTTGCTTTCTTTAATTCCTCTATGGCCTGTTCCTTTTCCTCCTGTCCTCCATGAACATGAGCCTCTATCGCATATTCCAATATACGTAGTTGGGAGATCTCATCTCCCAACTCTTCTGCTTATGATGGAGGCGGTGCAGTAGACACTACGCGGCTCGAATAGAGAGCCCGATGTACCCCTTTGAGCTCTACTTCAATCCTATCAAACATTGTCTCTTGTTTAGCTTCGCTTCTCTACAAGATGTCTTCTGAGGTATCTGATACTACGGAGATGATAAGGTCAATGTCATCCACCATTAACATAGTGTGGAATGGAGGCTTATCCACACAAATCTTCTTTTGCGATGAAGGTTTCTTGGGAGAAACCTTTCTTTTCTTCGATGTCTCAGCTTCTGCAAGGGGATCTCTAGGTGGTGTCACTTTGCCCTCTTCCATTTTTTTTTCTTCTCCTTTGTCCTCTTCTTTGTCTACTTTGTCACCTCATCCCCTTCAATGTGAATCAGGGGCAGTTTCCTCCAATGCATTGTTCAATTCATGTACCTCTTCCTTCTTTTTCTTCCTGCTCCTACTGGGTGCATCATATTCTTCTCAGGTAACTACAGGGATTCTAATGCGGTTGGGTTCGAACAGTTCTGTAGGTTCAATTGGTACCAGGAATTCTTTAGGCCACTCCTTGGTGATTTCTTCCATATCTTCCTCTGTGAGTTTATAATAATGTTGGATCTCTTCTTTATGTTCATCTCTACACACAGTGATATATATAAAATGCCTATCTACATGAAACTTCGCAAATGGCCTAAACCGATGCAGTGTATTTGGTGTCATGAGAGGGAAGAATTCAATAGCCCTCTTCAACTTTAGATAATATGTGTGGAACACCACGTTTGACTTACATTGCTTCGTCATGTCGTTTGAATACCATAGCTTAGTGAACTTCACAGCTAGTCGTTCAAATGACTCAATTTCAGGGAAGGTTGCTCCTTTTGGCATCTCCCAAGCAATGAAGACGATGATAATAAACAACGAACTGAAATGAAACTCATAGCCCTTATCCCGAGATTCGTGATGGTTTTTCTCTAACTGGTTGATGAGATAGCTGGCCCAGTTCATTTGCAACCCCTCAATGCATTTTGCTGCGAGGTCGACGATGAACCCCGTGACATGCGTTGGCATGTTCTTCCTAATGAGCTTACCAACAATCAACTGGCAAGCTAGGCGCACTGCGCCATTTTGGATAGAGGCTACCTTGTATTCCCTCTTCCATTTCTCAACATCGTCATAGATGTATTTTCTTTTCTATTCTAGGGCGCGATTTGCAGCCTTCCCTGGGTAAAATTCTTGTGGGTCTAGTCCTTTCATCATCAATACGATGATCCAGTGGATCAACGTAGGATCTACTATGATACGCGTGTCCAACCACAAGTAACCACCATGGTAGCATGACAGGAGGATATTAACACATGTGTTAACCTCTTGATGTCTTTTGAAGTGTGGTAACTTCATCACATTGAGGATTGTGGACCTCACGATGTCCATGGTCCAGGGCTGGGGGATTATCTTCGAATTCTTCCCCATTGTCTTGGTCAAATACTTATGCGGTGCGAGCATGCCATAGTTTTTGCAGTCTCCCAAGTTATAGTTGTTGATCTTCAACATCAGAATCCTCTCCAAATGTAGTTTGACTATGCGTATCCCCTTCGGGAGGTACGTAGTGATCAATGTGTAGTCGAAGTCCCTTGAGACATTGTCATGACTCACTGAGCCATCCAGAGGTGAGATGTAGTTGGGAAGGATTGATGGGATGCGCTTCATGTTCACCAAGTCATCATGATGCTTGGTTCATTTCTCAGCAGTGGGTCGGCTAGACCGACGTTGCATAGTGGATGGGGATGCTTCCAATCCTCGTGTCAATGAAGATTGAATGCCTGCGGACATGAAATTTTCATCCGTGAGGTCTATTAAGATGTCTTCGATGGATTTTTCTACTGCACTAATGTTGTCCGGCATGAACACTCGATATATGATATCTCAGGTTGGTGAAAAAACAATGAAGGTAATAGAACGGATGGCATGGTCTCAATAAGCACAACACGGTACTAGTCAGCTCTCTATCGACTCGAATAATCATTGTTTGCAAAAGTGTTCACTGTAAAACGTTCGACGAGTTAAATAAATAACATCAGAGTGGATCCCTCCAATGGGTAGGAACGCCTCAATCAATGCATTTCCCTCCATTATGGCACAGTACCAACGGTCCAATGGCGAACATTTCAACAATAACTATGTTTCTAGCCATTCTGGAACGTTGTTCTAATGGTTAGGATGCCTCCAATAGTCATATGGCTATGCCATGGTGAAGTGCCAATCTGCATTGTTCTTCTATTCTACTGAGGTTCAAGTTATGTAATCCCTCCTTTTGTGAAGTCCTCTCTGGAACCTCCTGCAATTTTTTTATATTTTCTCTCTTCTTATTGAGCTTTCTATCCTTCTTCCCTGTGATCTTGGTCTCTGGATTCCTCTTTTCATTATTGTTCTTATCTATTATTAGCATATTAACTTCACACTTTTGATGGTCTTTCCTAGGCTTCGAGGGTAATACTTCTTCTCTTACTATTTTTGGGGTAGGTGCTCTACTCTCCTGCATGGACAGGTGTTTCAAGTCTTGTTGTGTTCTTTCAACTTCGACAGCCAGGTCACTCACCCTTAGTAGCTTCGACTTTTCCTCTTGTTCTTGTATTAAGAGCATTATTTTCTCAACCATGAAATCCCTTAATTCTTTCTTTTTCTGTTCTAGAGCTTTTTCTTCTTCTTTCCTTCTAATCCGATCTTTCTTGATCCAAGTATTACCTAACAAAAGTGGAAATGGGGTGTTGTTCTGAATAAACTTAATAACCTCAAATTCTTCTTCAGTCGATGTTCCATGGAAAATAACAGGTACATTAGTAATTCTTCGGCACATGGTTACCATCTTTCCTCTTAATAAGCCTATTCTTCCCAATGAAGGTACCATAGTAGGCTTTCTTAAGATTTCCCAAGTTCTCTTTGTCATAATATTCACCTATGTTTCTGCATCCAGAACACAGTCTATGTCGAAGTATCCTATTCTTGTTTCTATTTGTTGTTTCTCTTTCAATATCTTGAATAGATGGTCATTTCTATGATCATTCAGTGTTCCTTTCATCTGCAATAATATAGTCTCTTATTCTTTCTGGTCTTTTATCATATTCTTAGTCTCTTGACCTTCCTTATGGTTTTCTTGTTTCAGGTTCATCTTCTCCACTTTAGAAATCATTCTAGGGAAATCCAAAACTTCATGTCCAGTAGCTTTACAACAAAGGAAAACATGACCTCTACGAGGGAATTCCTTAGAAATATGTCCTGGTCTTCTGCAATTATAACAAAGAGTCAATCCTCTCTTTCTCTTAAATAATCCCTAATCTTTCATGGATTGTGCATTGGGATCACAGTGATGGACCTGCAAAAAATTATTTCTAGGATCCTGCATCCACTTATTAGTCGAAAAATTCTTTCTATGCATAGGGATAACATATCTTTCACTATTTATATCAGATATATTCATATCATATATTCTTTCTTCTAGTTGTTCCATAGTTTTCAGACTAGGACAAAATCTATCAACCATACCTAGATCCATTCTTTCGAAACAAAAATATCCTCTTTTCTTACCTTTATCAGAGCACAAAGATTTAATATCTTACCTCTTTTCTTTAGATCTAGTTCCTACCTTAGCACAGAGCTTCGTAAATCAAGTAGAATACTGTGCACTACAACAATAGATCTACGCACAAAGCTTTCTCTTTTCTTCAGTTCCCAACAGTCATAGTTTCAGGTCCTAGCAATGAAACCATTTGTTGACACAAGGGTAGACCCAGGATTCAATGCTTCCACAATGCACCAAAAAAACCCAAATTACCAGCCCTTTCGGCAACACCTGCAAGGCAGATGAAGTCTCATTCAACGTAGAGGTAGGGGGGGTTGCAGGAATCAAGCGTCTACAACCTATATGGGACACAGATCTATGATCAAAATACTTTAACCAAGCACTTAACAGTTATCATTCATTTGTATTTAACCCCTATTCACATCACAGGTAAAACCCTAATTATAGAACAATGCAGTAATCAACAATATCTAACACATCTAAGCACTTAACACATAAAAATAGATTAGATCTAACATTCATTCACATTACTAAGAACTAAGGCACTATATTAGTTGCATCTAACATACATAAAGATAACAACACTAAGCATAAATCACATCAATAACACAAAGAAACCATAACACAAGATATACGTGGTTCACCCCCAGTGTGGGGCTACGTCCACCAATTCCTCTTCTCTTTATTATCTTCTATCAATCTCCTTACATGCACATAACATAAAAACCAACTCTGCATAGCACATGAGATCTATGCACACCTTGCCAAATCCTCCTTCACTGAGCTTAGCACAACACAAATCCTTTACACAGTCTCTTACAACCACTTGCACTTAGCTCTGCAAATCTTACATAGTATACACAAAGCGTTCACAGCTATTCGCACTTAGCTAATATTAGCAATAAACAATCGTCCCTTTCTTACATCACCTAGCTACTTATTTATACAAAAGGGGCCTAAACATGGGTAAGACCCATGGGCCGACATCCCATACCCGTTACATAAACCATACACCCAAAAATCCCACAAAAGCTGGCGAGATCCCGCGATCTCCGCTTTACTTGGTGCTCCATCTTCGACCAGCCTATCGAAGTCCCAAAATCGGTCAAACATGACCCAAGTTCTACTAAACTTGGTCAAGGGCCAACAAGTAACAATGAAATGGTAAAATGAATATTTCACCCCATTTTATTAACTTTTTACTATTCCATTTAATTTTTATATTATTTTATGTATTTTGCCTAAACCCTAGATTTCTAATGGTGTCAAAAGTGTTTGATTTTTCGCAGGTGAGAAATATAGGAGTGGAATTTGAAAAATGATACATATCTTTGGGTTTTCCTTTATACATTTGTCATTTGTACAGATCCTTTTAGATTTTTTCAGGAAAAACTATGAGCTTAGGTTTTGATCCTTCTCATGTTCGTAAATCAATAAGAACGTAACCGGGTATGCTTTTGTCATCTTTTCGTACTCATGATGGTAACACAAAAAAATGACACCTATGGAGTATCCTTTAATCTCTTTTCACACTCCATAAAAATGAAAATACTGCTGAGCGACCTTGTTCTTTTCAAGCTCGTAAAAGTATTTGAAGAAAAAATTTGATGGGTGGTAGATTATCACTTTTTCGGTCTCATCAAATTAACTTACGAAAAATGAACTTGTGGATTCCTCTTTAAGTGTTTTTCAGACTCTCTACACATGAAAAACGCTTGGGTTTTCTCTCTTTGGACTCGTTAAACAAACATCGAAAGACCCATATGGGACAGAACCACTCCTTCTCAGGGTTCATTAAAAATACTCTAAGGGACTCGTCTGAAGGATGTGCTTACAATGATAAGCATATGTTACCCTCCTCGAGATTGCACAAAAATAAAGAGGTACTCACCAAAAATGGTGGGGGGGAATTTGGGAAATAAATGTGTCTTTGTATCCGTGTTAGTGGCAGTAATAGTCTCTCTTGAACATGACACCCCCCTTCATCATTTGAATCTGGGTTGGGAAATCCATTTGTCTCTCATTTTACCATCCAAATGTCTATATGGCAGGTCCTCCTTGAGTCAATGTTTCCAAGACCATTGTCGTGTCATTCATATGTTCAATAGAAGTCTAGCCTTAATGATCCACCTATCGATTCGACCATCTACAGTTGTAAATTTTCTACCATGTCGACCTTACTATGTCAATTTCAAATCATATCATACTATGATCTACCTCAAATATGTTACTCATTTTGTGTCATTGATGGGGGATACATCAAGGCCCTCTTGTGACGAGTCTTTTCCTGTTGAATTCAACTCATTGTCCAAGAACAAGACATAGAAATCATTCAATGCCTTAGAGCCTGCATGCCTCAATGATAGGTTTCTTCACTTTTGATAGTGGGTTTACATCATTGGCCCCTAATTGGGAGATTCCCTTGAGTGTTCAACTTCAAATCCTTTATTCACACTCGTTGGATTGCATTGGGGTACCTTCGGAGTCACTGAAATCAATGGTGATTTCCCCCACACTTGCTAACGATTCTCATCATTGACCGACAATCAAGTGGTTTCTACCATGTTCAACTTCAACACCTGTAATCACATGGCTAGATTCGTACTTAAGGAAGATGGATATGAAGACCCTGGATCATACCATTCTAGTCCATGCTGTGATGGATTATTCATGATTTGTATTGGCACATGGATCCATTTTGTATGTCTTGTGGCTATGTCCGAATTTGAAATATTTAAATCATAGATCCATAGTGTATTCTAGGTGGCTATGTCGATTCACAATGACATGGATCCATAGTGTATGTTTAGTGGCCATGACTCATTTGACACTTTGTAATATGATTATGGGAATGCCTACCTTGGACAATGGTATATTATTATGTTGATGCTTGACTGTTTGCAAGTTCTCGACTGGTGCACTCTTTGTTTCTGACACACAAACATTTTACAAAGTATTTCGGTTGTCACGAGTTCCAGCCTCATACTTTGGGGGGAATTTTGTTACACATTATTTTGTTCATCTTAATGATCCATTGACAAACATGTGTTCATCTTCCCAAAATAGCCTATCTTCATGAAAAAGGTGACTGGCTTTCTCTTCCAAAAAAACTTATTAAGGAGGGTCATCGCAGGTTGCACCATAAGTAGGGTGCGATGATGCCTGGTCATTGCAGGCTACCCTAAAAATGGTTTGTGATGTCTCTGCAGGTTGTTCTATAGCTGGTGTGTGACAATGTCAAAAGGCTAAGAAAAGGTCGAACTTCATGAAAGTTCTAGAAGGGGATCTTCTATAATATGAGGTGGCATTTGTATGGTTGGGATCCTACTCACTTCTTTGATTTGGTTGGATCATCCTAATCTCTTTAACCATCTCTTTTTCCTCTATGTAAAGAGGGATTTCTCATGGAAACGAATAAGGTTAATGAAGGTTGATTTGGCTAAGATTGTGTGGATAATTCTGCATTGGATCATTCTTGAGAGCCTCATTTTAGTTCATCAAGTCATTTTAGATCTTCTTCATTCAATATTGGATCAAGTGTGTGTTGGAGAAAAGAGTCATCAGAATGGGACCTTGCAACATCAAGGCTTTGGATGTAATCTCCACTTTCATAATTATATAATATAGTGATATTCTTCTTTCCCATAAAACTCATCTTATTTTATTGTATGATTCCTTGATCACATACATAGGTTCTCTTTGAGTATGCTATATTGATTTCACTTTGGTTGTCTTGTGTTCCCTTGCAGATCTAATATCACAAGAGCGTTGGAGTGGAGCTAGGACGACAATGACAAGAGGAAGAGATATTTAAACAGTATGTTTCCCATCCCTTGTTTGATAGTAAACTCAATGATTAGAGCTTAGGGAAAGTGTCATGTCATGTCTTGTTTTGTTTTTTTCTAGATCTAGGTGGATCTAGGGAGATATGTTTGTGTTCACATTTACCGATAACTCCCATAACAAGGTAGGTAGGTTGTTTTTTTCATTACATAGCTTGGGGGAAGAGAAAAAGTAAGATGAGAGGTAAGAACCTGCATGGCCACGATAGTGAGTTTTCTCCAAAGCCTTGATTGTTCAGTTTCTGCAAGTGTGAATTTCAATTCATGCAAGTGTGAATTTCAATTTATGTAAGAGTGTTTAGTTTCTGCAAGTGTGATTTAATGTTTCAGCAAGAGCATTTGATTTTCACAACTATGAAGAGTAATTGTTTTTTTTGTTTTAGCAAGAGTGTTTTTCTTTATGTTTTTCATTTAGATTTCAGTTTTGGGTGTTGTAAGAATATCTTTAACAATATAGTTTAACAATGAGTTTAATCTTGGAACAACTCACTCAGATCCTAGAAAAAGTCGAGATCTTCTCTTCTCTAGAAGAGGAGATCTTGACAGCAGCCGAAAGCTTAACTACTCCTCCAGAGGCGAACGAAGAATCAATTTTCCAAGAATCTTGCGCATCCGACAGAGAAAAATTATTAGAGAAGGAGATCGAGGAAGACAAAGAGGAGTTGTAGCATGATCTGAAGGAGGGAAACCACACCTACAAAATCCTTATCGAACGATGGTTTCAAGCGAGTATGAAGTTAGATCCAATTAGTTTTTCTTTTTATTTTATTAATTTACAATTTCAACAGTTAATTTCACACGTTATGTATATTTTTTATTTTCATTCGCGAAATTGAAAGAGGACATATTTTTATTTTTGTTCTGTGCATGGCTACACTGGAATTTTGACTACACGTAACTAATCTCTAATTTTTAATTAGCGTAGAGTAGGTAGGGTAAACGAATAAAAAAAAACATGCTTTTATTTTCAGTTTTTTCTTTCACTTAGAATAAGTATGCTCTCCTTCGCACTTTGTGCGATCACAAGGATCAAAAAGTAAGATATCTTTAACTTTTTCAGGAATGAATAAATTAATGTTTTGCAAACATGCCTAATCAATTTCATCCTTAATTTTCAAACCATTTATCTCCATTTGCTAAAAAAAATTGAATTTGTTTATCATTTTCTAGTTTCATTTTTTAGAAACAAATATAAAAATAAAAAAAAATTATTTAGAAAATTTTAATGTAAAAAATTATTCCCATCCATCTTGGACCTGCAAGTAAGAACAATAAAGCATTAGCTGAATAAAACAAAATTGGTTTTCAAATTTAGGCGGATGAATCCTTTGAGTTTTAACATACTGAAATAGTGGTTGAAGATGTATCCTGGTTGCGATCGGTTGAACCGAGTCTTCTCGTTTTTAACATTCAAACTAGTCCATTTCTAGTTTTGAGTAGCAGTACTGCCCTCTTCATCCTATTTCCACCTATAAATTAAACCTGTAATAAAACAAGAGAAATAAAATAGAAATACCATGAGTGCCAATGATGCAGTAGAAACTGGTTTGTTGAGCCTCGAGGATAGAAAATTAAGAACATAATATCATAGATGGGTGAAATACGTATCCAAAATTCCCAAGCCCCACCTTTCCAAATTCGATTTCATTCCTTGAAAAATGTCTAGTCCGGATCATAAAATTGCTTCTTCGTTTCTTCCTCTCAATGGAACCTTATCACAGAAGCGTGTTATCTACTAATATTTCCTCGGAGAATAAGGGATAGGTAACCAAGGTTGTTTACTGTTGGGTTTTGATGAAAATTTTCCTAAACAAGAATGCTAATGTATTGGACTCTAATGTCGTAATCTCTAAAAATTTACCTGCCGAATACTCTAGCACCCGTTGCTCTCATATTTGGTTTATTGTTAGATCTCAACACATGGATTTGAAAACCGTTTTCTGATATTTCTGATACTTGTTTTATTTTTGGTGTCGTGGCACAATATTTGATTGCCAGTCCCTCTACATGACCCATCCATAAAGGAGGCCACCGGTAGAGAAATAATAATAGATCTACTCCGCCCCAACCATCGGTCAAGTTCATGCAAGTAAACACATATCCCTCTACGTTTCCGATGATTGATTGTTTGATTTATCCTGCACTTTTTTTCTGCTTGGCAACAATTTGATTATCCAAT
Source organism: Picea engelmannii (assembly GCA_009831015.1). Taxonomy (NCBI): domain Eukaryota; kingdom Viridiplantae; phylum Streptophyta; class Pinopsida; order Pinales; family Pinaceae; genus Picea; species Picea engelmannii. The sequence goes on from ML778894.1 coordinate 366,734, forward strand.
GAGAAATATGGAAGGGTTATAATTAATTTTTTTTTTTGATTACGACGTATGTTGAAGACCAATTCAGGATTTTGAATCTTGTTTTCCACCAACAACAATATATTTTGTTTTTGTGTTTCTATCGCGTCTTCTCTAGAATCTATGTTGAAAGAATCCAAGCAAGCAACATGTATCCAAATTGGCTATGAACTTGTTATACCAAATAGAGAAAGGGCTATAATGTCGTGTTACTCTTTCTCTCGTTACTATTCCATTGACAGGGTGAACCATAACTACACTTTATGGAACGATCAATTTGGACAGTCCTTCCATTTATATTATTGGATGCGTGATCACTGTGGAAACAAGAATTGATTCAGAAATACTAGATTGGGGTAGACCTTTGAAAAAAATTGGCATCTGCAAAGAAGGAAATTGAATACAGAGTATGGAGCCAAAGAAGAGACCGATAAGGCCAGGTTATCACTCTTCAACTGAAAGAGTGGGGCTACATCACGTGAAAATGGCCATTCAATTTGGTTTTCGAGCATCCGTGGTTGAATCCCCCAAGGATTAATGTTATGTTACAATGCGCCAAACTGGTCATTTGATTGGTTTAGTTGTCAAACACTTAATCCTATCACTTACCTATTGCTTATCACTTACGAGAAATGCAGAAATGATTCTGAAAAGATCTTGTATGAGAATTGAGTGGCGAGGAGTTTATGAGCAATTATGACAGTGGTTTTGAAACAGAAAGTGGCATTAACTTGCATGTGCGATGGAAAACGTAATTTTTAGGAAAATGTCAATGACTAGGGGTCGAATCTGTCGTTTCTTCAGTCTCTTTCATATGCGGATACTGATACTGTATCAAAATGGGAACAATTTAGAGACTGGCTTGTAGTTTGGATCCTGAGAAGAATCTTGTACTGCAACAGATGTGGCAATTTGAAGCCAACAAAGGGCACATTTGGATCCCTGTGAAATTTCATCTGAATGATATTGCCAATTGTGTGGTCTCTTTCAATGAAGAAAGTTGCAACATTCATAATATTCATGTCCTCTTCATAGCTCACTTTTTTTTAGTGCCCTCGGGCGCCACAAAATTCTCATATAGGTCTAGGGCATTCATGGTGCCTTGGTGGTGCATGTATATAAAGATGAAGTTTATTGTGAAGAAAAGGATGATTTCCATGACAACCTCAATTTCCTGATGAAAATTCCATTCTTTTGTTTTGTTTTATTATAGAAAAAAATATAATAAAAAATAATTTTATTTGTTTTGTTTTGTTATACAAAAATACAATAATAAAAATAATTTTCTTTTATTTGTTTTGTTTTATTATAAAAAAATTATAATAATAAAAATATTTTTTTCCTATTTGTTTTGTTTTAATATAAATATATATATAATAATAAGAAAACCATAAAAGGAAAAAGTTTTATAGAAAAAATAAATCAAAACATTGTAAAAATAAAAACAAATTACAAATGGACATTTCCTAAATCCTGAAAACAATATTAAAATATTATTTTTTACATTTGAGCTAACTTGGTTTCTTGAGTCACTTCAAACAGCAATCGATGACGAAACTTGTGCAAAAAGGGTATGGCGGGTAAAATCTACTTTGTTTTTGAATTTGATTTGCTCGCATTCATAATTATTCCTGCATTTCATATTTTTCGAAGCTATCACACTTTTCATGCAGGATTAGTACTAAGCCTTTACAGATTCTAAGATGATCCAATCTCATGACCGAAGTGATTTTTGAGAATCACAAAACTTTTCAAAAAAAACATGCTTTATTAAAAGCTTTAAGGAACTAAATGTTTCACCACACATGTCATGACGTTTGTTGCTACACCACCATCTTTCAAAAAACCAATTACGCCATGAAATGATAATTTACCTTTCTCCTTTGAAGCTTATTCATCATCCATGTATTGAAGTCCACCTTTCATTGCCTTATCTATCATGACTTCATGTAGGCCTATCTTTCTAAGTCACATACATCTCTTTCTTATTTTTCCATTCATTTTTCCTTATGAATAAAACCATTCATTTCCTTTCCATGACTACATTATCCTACTCTCTTTTTCATAATCATTTTTGCTACTAATATCTTTTCATCTATAGTGCTACCAATCATTTTGTATGAACTCACATTGAATGATGTGGGATTCCTTAAGGCCCGCCTTTCAACAAGTCTGGCCCCATTGACCTCAACACCTTATCTGGGATAGAGACTAGGGTCCTTTTAAGTACCTTGAGGCTTGCATACCTTAATGGAAAGTTTTGTCACTGACAATCATGGGAATACATCAATGTCCCTTGATCGTTAGATCTTGCAAATGGCTTGACATCATCTCATTCATTCGCACTTCACAAGATGCACTTAAGTACCTTAGCACTCATTAACATCAATGATGAGTTTTCCTCGCATTGGTTAATGACATTAATCAATGGTTGATAATCCAATGACTTATTTTCATGCTCAACATCAACACATTCATTCGCATGACTAGAATTGTACCATCAGGTTTAGCAGCAGGTGAAGACTATACACTTTTTCATGACTCCATCAACAGTTGCAATAGTATTTTTCCATTCATATGAGAGTACCACAGTTCCACTTTCAGACTTCATATTTTGATTCATACAACCAATAAAAAGTTTAGATTCCTTCACTTCACATCCCATGATCGAGTCGAAGCGAAAACAACAGTCAAATTTTTCATGATCCAACAACAACTACATCCTTATTGCATGGTTCATCTACTTTTTGGGTAAGTAGAGGTATGTTGTTTTCTACTCTTTAATCATGCAATTCATTACATACTAGAGTTAATGAATTTGGAAAATTCCCTCACCAT
>ML778894.1:373517-426760 GCA_009831015.1 Picea engelmannii
TTTTAGTTTTTTCATGGAAATTTAATTTTTTTTCAAAAAAATTTACAAAGATTTACTCCTTTCTCCTCATTTATTTTTTAATGTAGATTAAAAAAAAAATAGTAAATAAATTTTCAAGTGACCATTTAGGATCCAATTTTTGGGTTTTTTAGTTAGAAAAAACGGTGTTACCAGTAGCACCACTTTTTGATTTGGGGGTTGATTTTCATTTTTTTTATGCAAAAATATGGGTTTGAAGGGCTAGAGTTCTTGTTTTGAGGTCACAGTTCTCATTAAGTCGATAACTATGTTGGCTGGGCTTTTTTTAGTAGGTACCAAGCTGCACTCCTATGTAGCTCGAGTCCAGATCTAAGTCTTATCTATTCTAGGGTGATCATTAATCCTTTGGAAAATATTTCTATTTTCTTCAAGATCAACTTTTCAATCTCTTCTATCCTTCATATCTGCACTAGTGAACACCTATGTTCACTGACTCATCTGTCTCCGAGTCTGCAACTCACTTGTTCTTCATCGGGTTGTTCTCTTTATGTTCTCATCATGCTCCATTGTTTACCTTCATCACCGTTGTTACACTTTGAAAATGGGGAATCAATTTAACTACATGCCACCCATAGTTAGAAAGGGGGCATAATTATATCATCATGGTTGTTGACTACTTTATGAAGTGGGTGGAGGCCATGCCTACTTTTGCAAACACTGGTGAGAATGCAACCTTATTTATCTTCAATTAGGTTATCACTAGGTTTGGAGTTCCAATAGATATTGTCACTGACCATAGTAGTCACTTTCAGAATCAAATGATGTATGATTTAACATTGAAACTAGGATTCAAGCAAGATCATTTGTCTCCTTATTATCCATAGGAGAAGGGTTGAGTAGAGGTTGTAAACAAGTCTCTCAAGACCATACTTCAACAAACTATCAATCATAGAAAATCTAATTGGCATTTGATTCTTTATCTTACATTATGGGCGTACTGAAACTTGGTCAAGACTGCCACTACTTTCTCTCCTTTCCAACTCATTCACAGAGTGGAAGATATCATGCCTATTAAATGTGAAATTATTCATTAAATATCGTGGTCAAGCTTCTTCTTGACATGACATATTTAGAAGCATTTCTTGTTCACTTAGAGTAACTAGATGAACAATGTCATGGTGTTTCCACCATGAATGAGATGCACAAGAAATGTGTCAAGTATCAATATGACAATTCTACCTACCCAAGGATCTTTTCCGAGGTGACCTTGTTATTGTTTATGATCAGGATAAGGACACATTAGGGGCATGCATGTTTAATGTGATGTCTCATAGTCCTTACATCCTGAGGCATGCCATTAAGGAGGGATCTTATGAGTTATCTTATTACAAGGGTAATTTGTTGCCAGAGCCTAGGAATGGGCTCTACCTTAAGAGGTATTACAATTGAGCATTGTTTCTCGAGCATTTACCCTTTGTATTTATTGTTCATAGATAGTATTTTTTGTTTTTTCTCTTCTTTTGATCTTAATGGTTTATATTGTTTCTTCTTTATTGGTAGATTTTGATGGAATATTCAGTCCATGTTGGGTTCACGGATGGAACAAGCCATCACACATAGAACCTTTCTTCCATCGTATGGGTGATTTATTCACCTGAGGGCCAAGTGGTTGTGTATGGAGGTGCTTATCTAGGGCCAAAAATGAATAATGTGGTCGAGTATAGTGCCGTGATTGAACTCCTAAGAGCTATTATTGTGCATGGTATATCATTTTTATAGATTCTCCTAGATTCCAAGTTGGTGGTGTCACAACTTAATGATCAATACCTTTTGCTTGATCCCACATTGCTTCGATGACTCTTGAGGGTACATCTTTTGGAATGATATTTTAATTATATTACTTTTGTTCACATTTTTAGAAGTGAAAATTATGTATCTGATGCATACACTAACTATGTGTTGTATTGGAATTTGTCGCATATGTAAAGAAATAAACATGCATATAAATGTACATAAACACATTTCATATATAAGTAATAAGGAAAAAAAGAGTTGTATATATTATTACTTATGTGTCTAATAATACAAAAATATGGATTTTAAGTTAGAAGATTTGGGCCTCTAGCTCTAGGTGTCTATCTATAGGTCGGTCCAAAAAGATCATATATACAGTCTATACTGAGGGACTTCCCTCACATGTGTGTTTCTGTAACACACAATGGCATTGGATAGACATAAAAACAACCATACACATGCTCATGGTGCACCAACGACTTGTCGTTGCATCTGCTCAGGAAAATCCTCAATCTAAACCATGGGAATCTGTTGTGTAAGGCAGTCGAGGTTACGTTGGCCATTTTGTAAAGTATGTTCCATGTGATTGATATATTCACTTGCTCAAGCCTCACCATGCCCCCTATGTCTATGACAAGGGTATCCCCCTTGGTTTTCTTGGTCCAATATCTATACTTTCACAAAGTTTTGTTATCTTTAATCCATCCAAAAATATTTTTCTTAAATAATAAATAAATTAAAATTAAATAGTTCAAAAATTAAAATTTGTCTTACCAATATAACAAAGCATGGCATCGATAGGCATGGGCATATCGAGGCCATAGATGAAGCTTATACCTTCATAGGGATAGTCATCAATGACAATAATCTATCGCTCCCACTAGTCAAAAAATGCATCATCATGTGCAATAAGTAGACGCCCACATCCCAATTGTTGTATGAATGCAGACCACCTCAGTAGGCATGGTATGAAATTTGGTTTGGTTCCATATAGACAAGGGAACTCATCGCGGGCATTCTCATAAAGAAGAAATAACAAAGGATGCTCCCATATCAAAATTTCTTCATCTTTCCATTCTTTCATTTAGTGAGTGAATGAAGTCTCACCCGAGGTATCTATTGGGACTACAGGAACCAGGTTTCTGTAGTAGTGAGTGAATGGGAGGTTACCATTCTATTCATTCTTACTTATTGGTTTTATGCATGTAATTTTGTCTTTTTTCTTCATGAGCTACTTAATGAATTCATATTCATATTACCATTATATTCCAGATTACAACATAAACCCATTACTGTAACAGTCGTAACTATTGTGCAATGATTACACATAAGACAAATTTAATCTAATATGAATCTAGACATGACCCATGAACACTCACACAACATACATTCAACATAGTATTTAATGTGGTTCGCCCAACTCTAGGCTATGTCCACAATGTATGTCTTCTTTATTATTCTTTATGCAAGTTTCTTAGGCTTGCACACTATGCTTTACAAAGATACACCATGATTATATTATCCTTCTCCTGGCCTACTCATTCTGTAATGCAAGCCTCTCTCTCTCTCTCTCTTTCAACATCTCCTCAACATTTAGACATAGACTCAATGGTTAGTTCCTCAACTCACTCAAGAAGAAGAAGAAAAACAACCGACATAACCCCTATTCTCCCAACCCATTACATATTTATACTCAAATTCTAGGGCTTAAAACCCTACTTTGTTCATCCCTAAACCCTATTACAATGCATCATAACTCAAGTTGACTTTTTTTGGGGGGTTGTTTCTCTATATGCATGTTTCTTTTGCACTCTGACTTCTATTCTCTCTTCTTTTGTATGTCCTTTTAGCTTTAGCACATCAGGATATCATCCTTCATGTTTTCTTGCTTTGTTCTCTTTCTTTATTCCCTACTTTATTCTTTTGATTTATTCCTCTTCTTTATTCTTCTCACTCTACACTGTACTCCTGAATTCACCTCAATTTCACACTCCCTAGTCTTCCTCCTTCTTCTGCACACATATTCTATACTTAGGATTTTTCATGAGTCTTGTTTCCATAATTCATGTCCAACATGCCCCCAACACTCACATGTGGCTCCTCCCAAGCCACTTAGGCATGTTGCATGCTCCTCTACCCTTGGATGAATTTTTGGTAGGATTCCTTGGCTGACACAACTTCCCTTATTATAGTTTCCTCTGTTTCCACAATATCTTCTACCTTCTGCTTAGTAAGTGATATAAGCTTTTCTTTCGATTCGTGTGCTTCTTGTTTCACCTTTTCCTATGCAGTTGCCAGTTCTCGAATCACCTTGAGTGCCTATTCCTGCAATGGGCCTAAGCATTGTTGAAGGATCTTCTGTTGATCTTGAATTTTTTCAACTTCCCCATATGATTTCCTATGTTCCAAAATGGTCATCATATGTTCAGCTGGTGGAAGTGTGTTTATTATATCTAAAGTTTGTTGGGAATTTTATTACACCTCTCTTAATTTTTCTTCTACAATATTCATCTCTGGATCTTCTACCAAATATGTCCATATTTGTGTGTTTTCCTTGCATAATTTCATGCATTTTTCTTCCACCTTCTTGATGTTGGCCACAATTTTCATCATCGTTCTCTCTCTTCCATCTCTTACCTATGGTGGTATCCCCAATATAATTTGAATTTGTAGATCCTCTATTTTCATGCAGAAGCCCTTGATGGCTTCGCCAATTTTCAAAACCTTCTTCTCCATAGTAGCTTCCACTACTATCAATACTTCCAAAATTTAGTTGTACAACTTCTGGATGGCTTCTTGTGTCTTATGTGTCGTTATCTTGGCTTCATCCTTTTATTTTAGAGATTTCTTGACCCTTTCCTCGACCTCATTATTTTCCTTCATTGCATGTTTGGACTTTTCTTCAGCCTTTGTCTTCTCCATTAATGTGATCTCCACTTCTTGCTCCACCGCACTCTTTTCTTGGAGAGTCACTACATATTCTTTCTATAGTTCAGTCTTTTCCTCTGTAACCTATGTCCATTCACTGCAAGAAGTATGTGCACAGAGCTGTAATTCATGAGAGATACATGTTTGCAATCCTTGCAAAACTATTGTTGGCATATGTGAGATGACTAAGTCCAGGTGGCTCATTCCTTGTACTTGTGCCTTCATTTTGGGTGTGGGTAACCCGATGGCATATGTCAATAGTTTTATCACTCAGTTCCTTTCAACCATTTTTTAGAAACGAGAAGTGGGAGCTTCTCCTTCCCCCATCATGCATTTTGGTTGTCCTTCCTTTGTTCTTCTTTCCTCTACAAAGATTACTATCTCCAGTCATTGTTGCAATTATGACATCTTCTCTTGCATCCATTTTTCGATTTCATCCTGGCAATGTGAAATATGATGAAATACCTCATCAATAGTATCCTTGAATTGATAAAAAATGTGGTGCATGTCATCATCCATCAATGTATAAACGAGCGGTTCCTTGTGCACTTTCATCCTTTTTCACACACCTCATGCTAACTATTTTCCCTTGGCCTTTATTTTCCTTTCTATCCTAGGCACTATCGATTTTGTCTTTCTGTTGATGGTGTTGTCTCCACTATATACTCTATGTTATTTCCTTGGCCATGTTCTCGGTCATTCCCTATACTGTTATGTTATCCTACCCCTATGTTTCCAAGTTGTTGTGTCTCAAGGCCATTGACAAGGATATTCCAATATGGGTCCCAATCGTACATAATTAGATGGATATATTCTTCAATAACCTTGTATTTTGTCTAGACCCACTCCTATCTTGGGTCCTTCTTGGCTTCAACATATATGTGATGTTAGTCTATTCGAAATTGTGCAACCGATGCATATGCTTCCACCATTTATGGCATTATGCATTGTGTATCCTTAATGCACCGTCGAATCCTTTCCATATAGAGAAAAAAGTCGGCATTGGTATATGTTTGGCATCATTTTTTTGTTGTGTACCAAAATTTCGGTACTTTGCTACTAGACATTGTTTCCCTCTTAGGCCCAAAAATTGTGCATCCTTTGGCTCTTCCCATGTTGTGAATGCAAGAAAAATAAAAATCCATGGGTAATGGAAATCCATACCTTTATATTGTGCGTCCACACAGTCAATAATAAACTGGTTTAACAGGAGGGGTTCCCAACTCATTGATATCCCTTCCACACACTTCTCTACTGCAACTATCACCCTTTTTGGCACTTGGTACTTCCTGCATTTCCATAGCATCTTGCATGCTAACACCTGTGTATCAAGTTTGATATTTGGGTTATATATGTTGGGCACGTCTAGGCCACACACCCCTCTAACTGTGCCAAACGTTTTTTTCATGGCCTATGAAAAATACCTAGAAGTCTTCTTGTCTGCAAACATTGTGGTGGAATATTTTCCTTGGGTTGGTAAACCTATGATCCTAGCGATCAAATCTGTGTCAAGTGATATTGTCCTATCTAGCCACATAAACCCTCCATGCACGCAATATAGAAGTGACTTGATGCATTCATTTACTTCGTTGGTCCATTCAAAGTGCGGGATATTGAAGAGGTTGAGCAGGCCTGATCCCTCCAATCCTCTAGCCCATTTGTAAGGCACAGGTACGTTGTGGTTTGTTATTGGGTATACTTTCAATTCCAAATAATGGTGGAGCACAAAATTAGGTAACTTCTCTATATATTTAATTTCATGGTCTGCATATCGTATTTGTGGCACCTTCCTCATCATATATTTATCAATGTTGACCCCTTCTGGTTGTCGAGTGTCACCAGTATGTGGTTGACATTCTTCGATGCTTTCACTAGTGGTGTTTCGTATTTTCTCGGTGGGATGTAATCATTAGGAAACCTCATAACCGATGGTACTTATTCTCCTGTAGTCACCTCAACCTCTAGTACATCTAGTTCTACTAGTGATGCTTTTGTGTAGGCCTTCTTTGGTATGGGAGTTGGTACTTTCGGTGGTGCCATTTCTGTAAAACCCGATAACTCTTAACATTTTTTTCATCTTTCTATCTCCTTCTTAGTTTTGTTCCTATTATTTGTTCACTCTTTCTTGCATGTGGTTCATAGTAACAATAACTAAGGCTTGTTTCCCCTCAACGTTTTTCGTGCCTCATTTCCAGCTGTTCATGTCCCTTTACGCCTTAACTAACTTGTCCAATTCTCCAATAGATTTGATGAGTGGTTGAATAAATGCATCTTTATTACCAAATCCATCATGTGATTTTTTCCTTGTACTACCAATCTGTCATGATTTCTAGTGGATTTTATCATTTAATACTATATGAAATCTTTATGACCTCTCATTTCCACTTTGTCACTTTTGTTCATGTGCTTTAATGCCCCTTAATGATATTGTCAATACCATATTGTGCAACTGTTATGATTTTACATATGTTTGTTTCGTGATCTTTCTCTTCTATGTATTTTTGTCTTAACTGGCATAGTTCCATCCCGATGCACGATAATCATTCCTTCTACACAAGTTATTATGCCTTTGTACTCTATACTCTTTTTATTTTTCTATATCTACTTTTTGTTTGTTTTTCTTCCTTTTTCTACTTTTTATATGTTTTTCTATGTTTTACCATCCTACTATAGTATAATTACCATGATACATGTGGTCCGGTGCAACCCAGATTACTGCGCATACCATCAACTTTCTCTATAGAGTTTTAGCCGACTTCCATTCACCATTCCTCCAAGGACTTCTCCATTCAGGTTTTCCAACTATGCGACACCTATCTCTATCACCTCCTTAATGGCATAGGGTCCTAACCAGTACATTCTAAAATTTTTAGGATGTTGTATGAAATTGTTTTCATAGAGTAATACTAAGTCCCCTAATTGAAACTTTTTTGTTTAATGTGTCTATCGTTCCATGCCTTCTCTCTGGATTTCTAAACTTGTTGATGGAAACCTGCGACAAACTAATCTTCCTCAAATTGTACCAACTATGACAATCTCTCCTCTATTACACTAGAGTCTGAAATATCAGTGATCACTGCAATGCGCAGGCTAGGTAGAATAACCTCCATTGGCATCATTGCTTCTTTCCCATAGACCAACTTGAAAGGTGTCTTCCCTTTCAAGTTTTTTCTTTTCATCCTCTAGGCCCACAATACTGTAGGAACTCTCAAGTCCCACTCATCTCTGCCTATGTTGAAGATATTTTTCAAAGCATTCTCCAGGATTTTATTGAAAGCTTCCAATACCCCACTGGCCTAAGGATGATACAATGTACTCTTATGATTATGGATTTAAAACTCCTCAACCAATGATGTAATTATCTTTTTCAGGAAGTGTGTTCCTTGATCACTAAGTAACAAGCATGGGCATCCAAATCATATGACTACATTCTCAAAACAAAATCATGCAACAGTCTCTACGGTGAATTCTGTGACTGGTGTTTCTTTTGTAAATGTTTTGAACTTGCACAAAATAGATCTAGCTAAACAATAGTACACACATTTGCAGAGAGAATTGGAGAAAGAAGAAGAAGGAGAGAATGAATGAAATAATTCTCATTAACCATTTTCCACACTCAAAGAGTGAATAATTTACAATAGATATAGAATACATGAGTAATTAATGCACCATATTGGTAGTCTAGAGTGATCTGGACACACACCAGCATTTACAGAAGGAAACTACCACCTATTCTAGTCTCTCAGGCAATTACGGGAGTGAACTGCCACCTAGTTGAGTTAACTAGTCTATAATTCTTTAGTTAACTGACTGAACAAAGTGTAGTGAGGAGTATATCAAGGAATCAAGGGTAATTTTCCAATCTGGTGATGATCCCAAGGCAAGTGCACATTATCATGGTGATGATCTCAATGTTTCATGGTGAAAAAATCAATGCAACATCTAGACTCAACTCAACTAGTCAAACTGAAGTGTCAACTGAAGAGAATATTCTCTAGGTGGAATATTTTCTCCTAAATATAGGAGACTGGATTATGATTAATTATGAATAATAAACAAGGAAAACCCTTAAGAAAAATAAATCCTAGGTTTTTGTGAAGTAACTCCAACACCCCCCCTGAACATCATTATCGTGAAAATAAAGAATGGGTCCCGACAACGAGGCTATGTTAGGTACCCAAATACAAAAGATACATTGAAATAAACGATGAAATATGGAAAATATCATTGGAAACCCTCCCCCCCCCTCCCCCCTCCTCAAATTACAATGCATAAAATGAAAAAAAATTAGAAGGAACAAAAAACAGTTACTAAGCAACCCTATCCTTCACTCCAAAAAGACCTCACAATTGTGCAAGTTTGTGCTCGTTGAAGATTTTGTTGAAGATGTATATGTCTGCATGGATCTGATGAAGTAGATACACCATTTTTATTTCCACACATATCCACTTTATCTTCTTGTAATGAAGAATATCCAAATAAAGTTTGGATGAAATTTTGAAAACCGTGCGACTGATTTTCAAAAAAACGTTGAAATTTTGTTGATTTTAAAATGATCATAAATTCACTTTCCGGACTTCATTTCGGACAGTTTGTTTTTTGAAATTGGACATTTTCCTGAGAGGAATTCAAATATCCAATTTGTTTATATAAATGTTTCTCATAAAATATCATAATTGAGTCTGATGTGCGTGGCTCCCTTTTTGTCTCCTGGGCTACATGCATTGGGCATGGAAAAATGTTTGCATGTGACCCCTGAGATCCATGCCATATATCATCCACATGAAATTTATAAAAAAAATCTGAAATGGATTATACATCATCTTCAATTAATGGAATACAAATTTGTGCAAATACTTGTGTAGAAGACTCTTCATAATAAAATGTTTGATCTTCTGATGGCATCTCTTTTGGCTCTATATGTTCAACCTCCTACATGAAATCTTCAAAATCTTCTTTATTCCCAAATAGAACCTCCAATATGGTCCATAATTCATTTGGAGTTGATTCTTGTGAGTCATCATATACTTGGTGGAGAATTTCTGGAGAAATATATAAGAAGATAAATTCTATGGCCATATCTTGTCTATTGAGAAAGTCATTTTTTTCATCAGCGGAATCAGGATCTACTTCCATTGCCATGGTTATTTGGTATAATCCTCTACTTACGAGAATAATTATAATCTTTGGCTTCCACTCCAAATAGTTATGAGGTGTGAGAAGTATTATCGGTGAGTAAAACATATATTCCATATTTTCTGCATTCTTCAATCTTCAGTTCCTGTAAAAATAATTTGGTGTAGCTTTTGATTAGTAGTCCATCGGATCTAATACCATGTAAATGTGTTGAAACTGCACAAAATATATCTAGATAAACAATAATATGCACATTTGCAAAGAGAATTGGAGAAAGAAGGAGAGAAAGAATGAAATAATTCTCATTAACCATTTTCCACACTCAAAGAGTGAATAATTTACAATAGATATAGGATACATGAGTAACTAATGCTCCATAGTGGTGGTATAGAGTGATCTGGACACACACCAACAATTATGGTAGTAAAATTCCACCTAGTCTAGTCTCTCAGGCAGTTACAGGAGTGAACTGCCACCTAGTTGAGTTAACTAGTCTATCAGTCTTCAGCTAACTGAATGAACATAGTGTAGTGAGGAGTATATCAAGGAATCAAGGGTAATGCGCTAGTCTACTAATGATCCCAAGGCAAGTATGCATTATCATGGTGATGATCTCAATGTTGCAAGGTGACAAAACCAATGCAGCATCTAGACTCAACTCAACTAGTCAAACTGAAGTGTCAACTGAAGAGAATATTCTCCAAATGGAATATTCTCCCATAAAATATAGGAGACTAGATTATGACTAATTATGACTAATAAACAAGAAAAAAACTTAGTAAAAATAAATCCTAGTTGTGTGTGAAGTAACTTCAACACCCCCTGAACATCACTATGGTAAAAATAAAGAATGAGTCCCGACAATGAGGCCATGTTAGGTACCCAAATACAAATGTTAGGTACCCAAATACAAAAGATACACTAAAATAAATGAGGAATGAGGGAAAACCTCCTGGGAACCTCCCCCCTCCCCCTCAAATTACAATGCATAAAATGAAAACAAATGAGAAGGAACAAAAAATAGTTGCTAAGCAACCCTGTCCTTCACTCTAAAAAGTTCTCGCAACTGTACAAGTTTGTGCTTGTTTAAGATTTTGTTGAAGATGTATATGTCTACATAGATCTGATGAAGTAGATACACCACTGAGATTTCCATACATATCCACTTTATCTTCTTGTAATGAATAATATCCAAAGAAAGTTGGGATGAAATTTTGAAAATCGTGCAACCATTTCTGGAAAAACGTTGAACTTTTGTTGAATTTAAAATGATCATAAATTCACTTCCCAGACTCCGTTTCAGACATTTTTTTTTTAAATTGGATATTTTCCCAAGAGGAATTCAAATATACATTTTTCTTCTACAAACATTTCTTTTGAAAATATCATAATTGAGTCGGATGTGCGTGGATCTCGTTTTGTCTCCTGAGATGCATGCATTGGGAATGGAAAAATGTCTACATGTGACCCCTGAGATGCATGCCATATATATTCCACATGAAATTCAGAAAAAAAAATATGAAATGGATTATACATCATCTTCAATTAATGGAATACAAATTTGTGAAAACATTTGTGTAGAAGACTCTTCATAATAAAATGTTTGATCTTCTGATGGCTTCTCTTCTAGCTCTATCTGTTCAACCTCCTACATGAAATCTTCAAAATATTCTTTATTCCCAAATAGAACATCTAATATGGTCCATAATTCATTTGGATTTGATTCTTGTGAGTCATCATATACTTGGTGGAGAATTTCTAGAGAAATAGATAAGAAGATAAATCCTATGGCCATATCTTGTCTATTGAGAAAGTCATTTTTCCCATCGGTGGAATCGGGATCTACTTCCATTTCCATGGTTATCTGGTATAAGCCTCTACTTCTGAGAAGAAGTAGAATCTTTGGCTTCCACTCCAAATATTTTAGAGGCATGAGAAGTGTTATCGGTGAGTAAAACATATATTCCATATTTTCTGCATTCTTTAATCTTTAGTACCTACAAAAATAATTTGGTGTATATTTTTCTTAGCAGTCTGTCATCTCTGATACCAAGTAAATGTGTTGAAGCTGCACAAAATAGATCTATCTAAACAATAATACACACATTTGCAGAGAGAATTGGAGAAAGAAGAAGAGGGAGAGAAAGAATTAAATAATTCTTATTAACCATTTTCCACACTCAAAGAGTGAATAATTTACAATAGATATAGGATACATGAGTAACTAATGTGCCATAGTGGTGGTATAGAGTGATATGGACACACACTAGTAGTTACAAGAGTAAACTGCCACCTAGTCTAGTCTCTCAGGTAGTTACGAGAGTGAACTTTCACCTAGTTGAATTAACTAGTCTATCAGTCTTCAGTTAACTGACTGAAAAAAGTGTAGCGAGGAGTAGATCAAGGAATCAAGGGTAATGCGCTAGTCTGGTGATGATCCCAAGGAAACTACATATTAGCATGGTGATGATATCAATGTTGCATGGTTACAAAACCAATGCAACATCTAGACTCAACTCAACTAGTCAAATTGAAGTGTCAACTGAAGAGAATATTCTCTGGGTGGAATATTCTCCCCTAAAATATAAGAGAATGGATAATGACTAATTATCACTAATAAACAAGGAAAAACCTTAGGAAAAATAAATACTATGTGTGTGTCAAGTAACTCAAACAACTTCTACCCATCTTGTCAAATTCTCCATAATAGTGATTATGTGCCTTGCCGCTAATCTTCTTACTTGTGGGTTGATTGGACCCACAAAGTATATGGCCCATTTATCAAATTATTGTAAGGTAATACTTGGGTTTAAAAGCATTTCATCCTATTGGACAACTGAGAGGGGGGCAAGTGAATTTGTTTTTACCATGCTTAAACAATTATGGTTATTTTAAACTCCTTACAAAGCACTTAATGACAATCAAAATAATTTAGAGAGGTGAGCAATAGAACATTCAACATCAATCACATACATGAAATACACAGAGACAGAGATTTCTTGAGGAAACCCATAAAGGGTAAAAACCTCTTCTTCTTGATATGATAAGTAATCTTTATATTCTATACATTATCATACTTATGAGCTTCAACTCATTGTGAGGCTATCACCTCTGTTTTCCAAGTTGCAACTTGTTGCGAGCAACAACTATCTGGCTTCTCTAGCACCTACTAGAAGGAAGCACCAACTCCCTGGTTTCTCTAGCACCCACTATAAGAAAGCACCAACTCCTTGGTTTCTCTAGCACCCACTAGAAGGAAGCACCAACTCCCTAAGTGTTCCAGCACCACCTTGATGGAAGAACCAACTTCCAGTCACACGGGCACCGACCTGTATAACAAAGAACAATAGTTCTCTCTTGCACCACCCTGCCACGCTGGTTTTTTTGGTTGCAACCAGATGGAAGCTACAGCTCCCTATGTTCAACCACCCACTTGAAAATCTGAGGACACCCATCCTCCCTAGCACCTCCCTTCCACCATAAAATATAAATCTTTTCTTCTCATAAATATATCACAGTGATATAGGATTTATTAATGGCTTACCAATCACATCATTATTCTTCTACACTGCGCTGCTTTTCCTACATCAATGTCTTCCTACTTGCATCCCCTTGCGCTTTCTCTTCTTCTACGTTTTATTCTCTGTGCAACATTTTCCTTCTATGTGCTACACCTCTTATGTTTGTTTAAGCTACTCCACAGAACCATCTTCTACTCGCATGAATCACACTCAACAACAACCACCATCTCCTCTTTGTTCTATGTTTTTATACTCTCTTTGCACCTACTACATCCTACATGCACAATACCTCTCCGTGCCTCACTCCCCTATTATGCATACCTTTCTCACATCTAGTCATATCCTGATCATCATGGCAACTCTTCATCTTCTCTAGTAGTTACCCCCATGCATTCATCACCACTGGGCATTATGTTGAGATTCCTTAGCCTCTCTAGAAGTCGAGACTCTTTGTCTTCTCTGTCACTGTTGAGCTCATCCTCTCTGTTGTAGTTACAGACTTCGAAACTTTCCCATCTATTAATATCCTCTATGAACAGTCTTCATTCCACTGGCAGTTACCTTAGGACTCTTCAACTCCTCTAGCAATCACCCTGCATCTCCTTGAGTTGTCTAGCCAATAACATCACTGCGTTCTGGCAGTTTCATCCAGTCACGTATGGCTTATTTGGATTCTAAGCCCCTTCCTTCATGTGGCCTCCGGTAGTGACCAATTGCCTATTTAGAAGGCATTTCATGACTTGTGACCTCGAGGATCTTTGTATGAGGCATCTCGAGTCTCCCAAGTCACGATCTCCGAAATGGAGCTTAGTTGGGATAGCTCCTTCCTTTCACATGACCACGAGCTATGAACAAGCACTTATTCAATAGGGTACTTGGAGATCTCAATGATCTCTAATGTGGATCCCAACAACGTGCTAGCTCCTCCCTTAATCCTCATCAATGTGACCACCAATTATGACCATGGGCCAAGTAAGAGGGGTTCGTCATGATTTCACATATCGCAAACTCCTGCTATGACTTGCCTTGTATCTCCAACTCATGAAATCTGAAATGGAGATTAGTAGTGCTAGCTCCTCCCTTCATCCTTCGACTGTGTGACCTTCTCTATGATCACGGGCCAAACATTTGTTCGCTTCGCTCTCCAGATCAACAGTCCACAACCCTCTGTGATCCAACCACTATGATCATCTTGCGACCTCACACTTCACAAGTTCCTACAACTTTGCTTTTGAATTTTTTGATTTGCGAGTCAAGGAAATGTTGATCTCCTACCACATGTCCTCTAGATCTAATGACCCAGATAATTTCACGACCTCGCATATCGTGAGTTCCCACAACACTCACTTTTGAATTCTCCAACTGACGAGTCAGCGAAATGATGATCGCTCGCCACGCGTCCTCTGGCTCCAATGACCAGGATCATTTCTCGAACTCACTTATCATGAGTTCCCACAACTCGTACCTTTGACTTCTCCAGTTTGCAAGTCAGGGAAATTCCAATCGCTTGCCACATGTCCTTCGGCTCCAATGTCCAGGATCATTTCATGACCTCACATATTGCAAGTTTGAGGGGTTAGAGCACCTCCTTCCTTTTACCTTTAAGTTAGTGAAATGATGATCTTTCGTCGTGTGTCATCTCTGACGATGGATGGTTCCAATGACTTTGAAACTCATCTTGTGCACTTTCCTTAGGATCCAACAACTATCGGTCTACACACTCATATCTAATGACTGAGATATGATCTCCTCATGTGTGCTTCCTCTAGTCACTAGACTCTGATCTAACAGACATTGGGTAATCGGGACTGGTTATCCAATGGCCACTATCGCTTCTCCTCCTAAGCTTACGCATCCTTCCGACTTGGAAGAATTTCTATGTGTCAAAGGTTTTGTGACCTTTGCTCATCTTGTGAGTCCTTCTCTTGGTCCTCGGCTGCACTTTTGGAAAGCACAAAGCACTATCACTTCTAAGCTTTGATATATTCTCAAGCTTTCTCTTCTATGTCTTCACTATTGTTCTTACCATGCACACTCTACCTGTAACCCTATCAACATCGCTCTGCCAACATCGTTGTTGTTCTTGTGCCATCAATGTTGCATCGTCGTTGATGTTCTTTCCTCAATGACAAGCATTTTCTGCCTTTTTTCTATAAACATTCTAACCTCATTGTTGTTCTTTCCATCAATGAAAATCACACCTCTTCCTGCAAACATGCCAACACATCCCTCAACCTAGTTACCAACATAACGAGAACTCTACAGAGTTCTCATTTTTTGGGGCGTCCATGTTTTTACCCCATTTTTAAAAATGGTGCTACCGGTAGCACCCCCTCTCCCTTTTTAGGTGGTTTTTCAATCTTTTAAATTTTTTGATCCACAATGTTTCCACATTTTTTTAAAATGCTTATTTTTCATCTATTTTCAATTTTTTCAATTTTTTTTGTTTTTATTCAACGGTGTTTTTAGTCATTTTTCCATGCTTCTTTCAATATTAAAAACATTTTTACCATTTACTTTTTTGAAGTTATTATTTTTCCTATAATTGTGTCTCAACTAATTTATTGTTCCATACTTTTAAAATATAGTGGAAAACACCAGACACATTGCTTACCTTTACTTCAATACATAAAAAAAAATGTAGTTAAATAACATTTTTTTAATATTTAAAAAAATATATAATTCATTTGTTTTTGATAAATTAAAAACTAAAAAAGACTAAGAGAAATAAAAGAATTGAAATTAAAAAAAATAAAAATAAAAATAGATAGTAAAAAGGATTAAAGAGAAACTTAAAAAACTAAAGAGGAAAAAAAAAAACAAATATACAAAATAAGCTAAAACTGGAAAAAAAATGTAAAAAAACAAATTTATGTCCCAAAAACACTTGTGGCAAACCTCCAACTGAATCGTTCAAGTTTTAGGGTTTCATGCACTAGATGACCTTCCACCCTGACCACTGTCGGCCTCCTATGCACGCAACTGGCATGCTCTTCTTTGCAACTCTAACTTACACACCAGAATGAGAGCAGACAAGGGGGTGAAAGCCCCCTCTTATCTCAACGTTATATAAAATAACCTGGAGAACTCACATGCACAACGACCATCCTTTGAACCACCAATTGATGTACAAGAAAAATACCTGCAAGAAGAAACTGATGGAAGCAAAGGAACAAATATGGATGTTGAATCTTAACATCCAAAAGCAAATCAGGTCTGGATACCTGGAAAATGTGTCCCCCAAGTTCTGGTTGTGCCCAGATATGTCATCGAGACTACCAAAATAGGGAATCATGCACAGTTCATGAGAGAACATGCCCTCATAGGAAAATTCTTAGGCCTCTAGCCCTCGAAAAAAGAACTAGCTTGTTGGATCAAGGCATGGTGGAACCCCAAAGGAGACTACGAGCTCCATCTAAGATCCAAAGGGTTCTTCACAGTCATATTCTATAACATGGAGGACAATGACTGCATCTTCGAAGGAGGACCTTACTTCTATAACTCTTCAGTTCTCTACCTGTGCTTTTAGACATATCGCTTCTGCCCTGAAAAGGAAACTTTTTCCTATGCACCAGTATGGATTTTCCTTTATTCCCTACCTCAAGAGTTTTGGTTAGAAGAAATTTTAATGGGCACTGGTAACACCCTGGGCAAACATGTCAAGTCTTCAGAAGCCACCAAACTGAGAAAATACACCTCTTATGCAAGAATATGTGTCTATATGAACCTTTCCAAAGCTTTGCCAGGCATAGTAGCCCTAGAATACTAGGATGAGGAATGGGCCCAAACCATAGACTACAAACGCATTCCCTTCATATGTCAGAGATTCCATTCACATGGGCACATTTTTCAGATATTTCTCCCTAAATTCCCCCCCTCGGAAGCCGGAAGCTGAAGAGAAACCAAAGGAGGGATTCACCTAGGTTCAGAATCACAGAAGACAAATGCAGAATAAATCCAATACCAACAATGGAAGAAAGAACCCCAACACCAACTCCTTTGAAGCCCTTAACCACCTCCTAGAGGCAGACAAGGTGGAAATCCCACACAAAGCGAAGGAAAAAGATCACGTCAATAGCAAGGAAGATCAGCAGCCACAGGTGCACCCGATTCTAGGTAACCAAGAAAACCCATGGGATTTTCCATACTCAGGGAAAGAACCAGAAAGGGAAGAAGACACAATCATGAAAATGGATGAGCAAGACCTAGCCGAAATTGACTTAGACAGGTTAGAAGAAGCACTCAATAAGAAATATCTACAAACCATACCAGAAGACCAACTCAGAAAATTCCATAAGGTATTTCTGGACTCATCAGCAGGAGCTACGTCAAGACTTGGTATTAGTGTGGACCCAAACCCAGACCTAAGAAGACACCCAAAGGAAAACAAAAGATGAGGAAGAAAATTGGCGCACTAGCTAATAAAGGAGGCATGCAATTATATGATCAACTTGGGACATATACAAAGTCTCTCAGAGAGATCCTTTTCCCACCCTCCAAACTATTAATAATGAATATCCTCATCTAGAACATCAAAGGCCTAAATGGGAGATCCAAACAAAGGATTCTCCGAAATCGTATCAGGATGGAAGACCCTGATATTCTCATGTTACAAGAAACAAAATGCGCGTGGAAAACTGTAGAAGACATTATTAAAAGATTTTGGAGAAAATGTGAATCCTATCAATCAGACTCGAAAGGCATCATAGGGGGCCTTTCCACCCTTTGGAACCCTACCATAGTTATCCTAGACCAAGAATACTCTACTCCAAGCACTTTTACAGCTCACTACCGAGCCATTGGTTCGGACAAGGATGGAATGATTACCAACGTTTATGGACCGCAAAACATCCAAGACAAAGATCTCTTTCTTCAGAGTCTGTCTTACCTAAGCTCTCTAGCTGAGCACAAATGATGAATAATCGACAGAGACTTCAATATGATTCTCACGCTGGAGGAAAAAAGAGTATGGGGGAAATTGCTTGGAATAGGACAGCTTAAAATTTTAGGAACTCATAGATCACCTCAAATTGGTTGACATAGAGAATGGAAATGGCACCTACACCTGGACCAACAAGTGATCAGAGCACTAACAAATAGCTTGCAGGCTAGACCATTTCCTTATATCAGAAACTCTCCTTTTTGAATTCCCATTGTTAGAATCCAACATCCTTTTGAAGTCGGGCTCAAACTACTGGCCCGTTCAGCTGTGGGTAGACACAATAGCCACCCCCAATCTCAAGCCCTTGATATTTCAGAAATTTTGGCTCTCCCACCAGGACTTCCAAGAGCTAGCTCGACATTGGTGGAGCACGAAGGAAATCTAGAAGGGCACCAAAATGTACTGCTTCTAGCAAAAGCTAAAACACTTCAAACAATAGGTGAATAAATGGAACAAAGAAGTTTTTGGGAATATATTCTAGGAAAGGAAACTGTTGGAACAAAAACTAGAGGCCCTTCAGGAGAAAATCATTCATACCAGGCACACAATAACTTAGCAACAGGAGGAATAAAATATTAAAATGGAATTGGAAGAAATATACAAGAAAGAATACATTATTTGGAGACAGAAATATTGGTTTCAATGGCTCAAAGAGGGAGAGAAAAAAACCAAATTCTTCCACCGTTCCATGATCCAAAGACGCTTCATCAACCATATCATGAAGTTGGAAGAGTCGCAGGGCACCATCCTGTTAACTCATCAGGAAATAACGCACGAGATATCAGGATTCTACAAGGAACTCCTCTGAGAACCCCATGTGGACTGCACCTCAACAATAAAGAGGGTGACCCAAAACATACCAACTCTAATCACCCAAGAGCAGAAAGAAGCCCTCATGACACCCATAACACAAGAAGAAGTGGATCAGGATATCCAGGACCTACCCACAGGAAAAGATCGAGGACCAAATGGCTTCACAACAAACTTCTTCCACTCCTGTTAACCAATGCTAAGGGATGAAGTGTGGCATCTGGTGTAAGAATATCATAGCTCAGGTAAAGTTCTCCCAGCACTCAATTCCACCTTCCTCACCCTAATACCCAAAGAAGAGAGGGTAACAAATCCAAAGAATTTCAGACCCATAACGCTTTGCAATGTGAGCTACAAAATAATCTCCAAGGTCATAGCTCTAAGTGATTGCGGTGGATATCAGTGGCCACCCACCTTGTCCAACTCGCTCTAAAGAGTTTTCTGGCAATTTTGGCAATTTACTATTTTTAGTAGTTTTTAATTTCTGGGGCCATTTTGAGGGCCTAAATGAAGGTTTTTTGGGATAGAGGTTGCCAATCATAGCCATAGGCTCTGATTGATCCCCCTAAATGAATCTCCTTAACGATACCTTTCCAACAAGCTATTGTTCACCTAAAATGGAGATCGTATGCAAAAGTTACGACCCTAGGAAGTTGATGTACTAACTTACCCAAACGGGGCCCACATGAATTTTGGCGCTTCATCTCCTAAGGTTAGTTTTTTGGATATCTAGGGTCTTTGACATTCCTGTTTATTGTAAAAATGCCTTCAGAGCTACATTGTAATTATCTTCTTGTGAATGAAAGCAACCATCACATCTCTTCTCAGAGATAAGCCACCACCATTCTAACAAGCTTGTTTTCCATTGCATTTTACAGTTTCAGCTTATTTCCTTATTGAAAAGAAAACCAATTTTACTGTATCTTTTTTATTCTATGTTAAGCATATTTTAATAATCTGTATTCCTTTTGTTTTTCTCATAAAATCTGGATCAGTGGTATTAGAGCGGTATGCGCCTTGTCGTCTTAATGCATGTCCGCAACAGGGTCAAGATACAAAGAATTGGGTCTCGAGCTTGTTTCTCTTGAGGATAAAAGCTCTCGTAAAACCAAGTGACCTCTCATGGAAAGAGAAAATAAATATGACAGGACAATAGATCCTTTCAAAATTTTTCTTGAGGAATCCATCACGCAACAGAGGAATGAGATCATTGATAGTTTCGTGCAAATCCTTCGACGACTACCAACAGGAGACACATCTTCCTCGAGCTGAAGCGCCACCCCATTCAAGGTACAAATAAACTTCGATATTCTTATATTTGAAGGTCAGATAGACACAGACGATGTAGACAAGTGGTTGAATCTACTAGAATGGTATTGTTTTGTCTATAACTTTTCGAATAGAGAAAAGAATACTTTTGCACTCCTCAAAGTCATTCCCCGTGTCAAAGATTGGTGGGAAACTTTCTGTGAGAAAAAGGAAATAGAGGAACCCTAATTATTTATAGTCGTGGCCACCTGGGAATCCTGCAGAGATGATGGTAAGGAGCAATACTACCTTGTCAGAAGTTATGAGGACTTGTATACCAAATGGACCACACTGCGGCAAGAGAGAGACCAAGTAGTGCCAAAGTTCACAAATTTCTATGATACCTTGCACACCAATATGGGTATCAAATATTCAGAGAAACATCTGGTGCTCAAGTATCATGGTGCTATGCATAGATACATTAAGATTGAAATGGAATTTCTTGACATTTCGTCCTTGGGTGTAGCCTACTGATATGCCATCAAAATCGAGTAGAAGGTTAAACAAAAGACACGAAAATTTGGGCCTGGGAACCCCTCATAGTAAAATCCAAGAAGGGGCGGACCCAACCCATAGAAAAAAGGACAGAGAAAAGATGGGAAATATCAGGACAACCAATCCAAGCTATAAGTAAAGAAGGACACCAAAAATACAAAGAAAGATACCATGAAGTGGTGCGACTTCCACAAGAGCCCTTGGCATAACATTGTTTACTGCTGCTCAAAGCAGTCGTTGGTGGCCAAAGTGAAAGCCTCTAAATCAGATGTGGGTTCTAACTCTGAGTCAGAATGAGAAAGAGGAAGATGAATCATTGACACAAAACCTAGTGCCACTGTTTCTACCACCAATCTCCAGCTTAATGAACCAGATGAGGCATAAGAAGGCGAGCGCCTCTTCCATTCATAGATGTGGGTAAAAGGCACCCCACTGCACTTCATCATTGATAGTGGTGGCCAGAATAACCTCATCTCAGTATAGGTTGTCAAGCGGTTGTCTCTACCGATAATGTCACATCCACAACCCTACCCCATTGGATGGATCCACCAAGGAAGTGATCTCTGCGTCAACCAATAGTGTCGACCATCATACGACATCAAGCCCTTAAAAGATGAGGTATTGTGTGATGTTTCTCCTCTTGAAGTTTGTAATGTTATTTTGGGCCAACCATATTTATGGAAACATCATGTTGTATATGAGTGTATGCCTCATAGTGTTATTGTTACTTTGAACAGGAAATTGTACAAGATACCTAAGGTAGTCCCTGCTAATGATATTTTCTTGATCTCTGCCAAGAAATGCAGGAAGGTCATCTCTCAGATCGGGAAATTTGTCTTCTTCATGATTCTCTCTCAAAGTGAGCAAAAGATCATGACCACATCCAGGGCCTCTGCGGCTAATTTCTCCACATAACAGAAGCAAGTGGATAAGGTCATGGAAGAATACTTAGATATCTTCTCCTCTCCTACCGGGGTACCTTTACACTGCCAGGTCAAGAATCCCATCGATCTAACCCCAGGAACACCGCTACCGAATGGGCCAGTCTATCGCTGCTCTCTATTAGAAAACGAGGAGATCAAGAGGTAGATGCAAGAAATTCTCCACTAGAGGAACATACGTACCAACTCATCTTATTGTGGGAGCCCAATCGTGATGGTGCAGAAGAAATATGGGACCTGGCGATTCTGCATTGATTACCGATCCATGAATAAAATTACAGTCCAAAACCGATACCCGATTCCCCAAATCGATGACCTCCTTGATCAACTCATCGGGGCCAAATACTTCAGTAAGATTGATCTGAAGTCTGGCTACCACCAGGTCCCAATAGAATAGACAGATGTATGGAATACCACCTTCAAGTCAAAAGAGGGTCTTTTTTAATGGCTAGCCATGCCCTTTGATTTGACAAATTCTACAACAAATTTTATGAGGATGATGGAGGATATCCTACGACCTTTCACCAGTAATGTTTTAGTGGTGTATCTAGATGACATCCTCATCCAAAAAAAGACTTGGGCGAAACACTTGCAGCATATTCAATGGGTTTTGCACACCCTACGGCAGCACAAACTATATGCAAACTTGGAAAAATGCTCCTTCGGCATGGACATGGTCCATTACTTAGGCTACATCGTTGATCAGAATGGTGTGCATGTGGATCCAACCATGATCCAGGTCATCCATGACTGGCCAGCACCAACCACACTCACTGAACTTCAATGCTTCTTAGGCTTCACTAATTTCTATCGCAGGTTCATGTTGTGATTCTCTCATATCGCATGGGCCCTTAGTAACCAGGAGTGGCGGTAAGGAAAAATTTATGTGGGGGATGTCCAAACAAAAAGCCTTTAATGAATTGAAGAAGCGTTTGTGCTCATCCCTAGTAGTTTAATTACCAAACCTGCAACATCCCTTTGAGATCAAGACAAATGCTTTAGACTATGATGTGGGCGTCGTTCTCACTCAACATGGCCACCCCATGGCATATCATAGTGAGACACTATCAAATGTTGTTCATAAGTAACCTACTTATGACAAAGAAATGTACTACATTGTGCAAGCTTTCCGCCAATGGAGATATTGTATTCTTGGGAAGGAGACAATCATCCACAATGATCACAAGCCACTATAGTTCATGTAGACCCAAGGAAAATTATAGAATGACCACCATCAAAAGTGCTCCACATACTTACAACAGTTCCACCTCAACATCAAGTATAAAACA
Organism: Picea engelmannii; assembly: GCA_009831015.1. Lineage (NCBI taxonomy): Eukaryota > Viridiplantae > Streptophyta > Pinopsida > Pinales > Pinaceae > Picea > Picea engelmannii. Next base: position 396,661 of record ML778894.1, read on the forward strand.
TGAAGTACCAACCGAGTTATTGATTTCCTCAGCTGACCTCCAGTCATGGCACTCACCGCTGTGCTAGAATCTTGTGGCCACAAGACCTCTGGATGGCCCCAACTCTATGAGACAAACCCTGACTTCTCCACCACCTACCAAATTTTGCATGGAAACTCAATGGTCGCTAATTTCCATCTTCAATATTGGTTGTTGTGTCATCTGGGACATCTCTGTGTTCGATCAAGTGATCATGTGAAACTGATTTGGGAATCCCACTACAGTTGGGTGGCAGGACACTCTAGAATTGACAAGACAGTGGCAGTGCTCCAGAAAAATTTCTACTAGCCGAAACTTTGACAGTATGTCGGCAAGTATATCCGATCCTACACTGATTGTGTTATTTCCAAACTAACCACTAAGAAACAGGGCATGTACACCCCTCTTCCTACTCCTGACAGGCCATGGGAATCCATCTTAATGGACTACATGTCAGGCCTCCCATCCACCAAGAGGGGAAATGACTGTGTTTTTGTGGTTGTTGATCGCTTTTCCAAAATGACGATTCTAGCCACCTGCAAGAAGAACATCACAACAGAATCCACTGCCAAGGTCTTCTTTGAATGAGTATGGGTGCATTTTGGGATACCACAAACCATTATCTTAGACTGTGACAGTCAGTTCCTCAACACATTCTGGTCGAGCCTCTGGTCACTGTTGGATACCAAGGTCACCAAATCCACTGCCTTCTACCCCCATACAGATGGCCAAACTGAGGACGTCAATTAGATGATTGCACATATCCTACACATGTACAATTCAAAACACTCCTGCACATGGGATGAGAGTCTTCCCTATGTCCAAGATAGCTACAACCAAGCCCTGCATAGCTCAACTAGCCACAACCCCTTTAAGGTGGGTTTGGGATTCCAACCATTGGGCCCCATGGATGTTGCATTACCCCTGGTGACCACCTCGGATGAATTGTCGCCTATTCTACTAGAAGCTGACAAAGCCACCCAGTTCATTGAGCGAAACTAGCACATCCGCTAACAGGTTCATGATATTCTACAGAAGTTCAATGCCAAGTACAAGAAATGCCATGATCAACATCAGGTGCCACATAGGTTTCAAGTGGGAGACAATTTTTGGTTGCACTTGCAAAAAGAACGCCTTACAGGGCCTCATCAAAATATTCTCCCATTCCATTATGGTTCATACACCATCACCAAGACTATAGGTGACAATGATTTTGAGCTGAACATTCCCCCTTTCCTTGGCCTGCACCCAATCTTCAACGTGGCTCTCCTTTGGCCATATTTCCCACCATTATTGGACACCTATGAGATAAAAGAGAAGTTGAAACCAATATATATCAATCCTGACTACATTCAATGGGAAACTAGTGATCATATTGTGGACACACAGATCAAGGGAACTCAACAACAAAGGTTCTATCTTTATCGAGTCGTCAAAGCAGGGTAGCTCATGCACCAAGGCAAGTGGCTCACCCCGGGCAAAATTCAACAGAAATTTCCTCATTTGATGGGGGAACTCAATGAAATGGAGACCATTTCTTCCTAAGGAGGGATGATTGATCTAGGAGGATATTGATGTCCACCCACCTTGTCCAACTGTCTCAAAACATTTTTATGACAATTTTGGCAATTTACTAGTTTTAGCAGTTTTTAATTTTTGGGGCCATTTTGAGGGCCTAAGTGAAGTTTTTCTGGGATATAGGTTCTAAATGATATCTAAAGGCTCTTATTGGTCCCCCTAAATGAATCTCCTTGATCATACCTTTCCAAATATCTATCGTGTGTCTAAAACAGAGATCGTATGCAAAAGTTACACCCCCGAGATGTTGATGTACTAACTTACCCATATAGGACCCACATGACTTTTCGCGCTTCATCTCCTAGGGTTAGGTTTTTGGATGTCTAGGGATTTTGAAATTCATGTTTATTTTAAAAATTCCTTCATAGCGTCATTGTAATTATATTCTTTCGAATGAGCACAATCATCACATCTCTTCTCAGAGATAAGACACCAGCATTCCAACATGCTTGTTTTCCACTACATTTTACAGTTTCAGCTTATTTCCTTATTGAATAGAAAACCAGTTCTACTGTATCTCTGTTATTTTGTGTTAAGGATCTTTTAATAATCTGTATTCATTTTCTTCTTCTCATAAAATCTAGATCAATGATATCAGAGTGGTCTGCTCCTTGTCGTCTCAATGCATGTCCCCAACGAGGTCAGGATAAAAAGAATTGGGTCTCGAGCTTGTTTCTCTTGAGGATAAAAGCTCTCACACACCCAAGAAACCTCTCATGTCAGGATAAAATAAATATGATGGGACAAGAGATCCTTTCAAAATGTTTCTTGAGGAATCCCTCACGCAACAGAGGAATGAGATGACGGATAGTTTCACGCAAATCCTTCGGCGGCTACCAACAGGCGACACATCTTCCTCGAGCAGAGGCGCCACCCCTTCAAGGTACAAATCAACTTTGATATTCCTATATTTAAAGTTCATATAGACGCAGATGATGTAGACAAGTGGTTGAATCTACTAAAATGGTATTTTTCTATCCATAACTTTTCGAATAGAGAAAATATTACTTTTGCACTCCTCAAAGTCATTCCCCATGTCAAAGATTGGTGGAAAACTTTCTGTGAGCAAAAGGAAATAGAGGGACCTTCATTATTTACAATCATGACCACCTGGGAATCCTTCAGGGATGATATTAAGGAACAATACTACCATGTTGGAATTTATGATGACTTGTATACCAAATGGACCACACTGCGGCAATAAAGATACCAAGTAGTGTAAGAGTTCAAAAATTTCTTCCATACCTTGCGCACCAAGATGGGTATAAAAAATTCATAGTGACATATGGTTCTCAAGTATCACAGTTCTCTACATATATACATCCATACTGAAATGAAATTTCCAGACATTTCATCCTTAGGCACAACCTACTGATATGCCATCAAAATTGAGCAGAAGCTCAAACGAAAGACGTGACAATTTGAGTCAGGGAACCCCACACAACAAAATCCAGGAAGGGGTGGCCCCAACCCATAGAAAAAGGGACAGATAAAAGATGGACAATATCAGGACAACCAATCCAACCTGCAAGTAAATAAGGACACCAAAAAGACAAAGAAAGATACTGGGAACTGGTGTGACTTCCACAAGATCCCTTGGCATAACATTGTTGACTATCGCTCAAAGAAGTAATTTGTGGATGAAGTCAAAACCTCTAAATCATATGTGGATTATGACTCTAATTTAGAACCAGAAAGGGGAAGATGAATCATTGATGCGGAACCTAGTGCCACCATTGCTGCCACCAAGTTCCAACCTAGTGAACGAGACAAGACAGAATAAGGCAAGTGCCTCTTCCATTCATAGATTTGGGTAAAAGGCACCCCAATGCACTTCATCATTGATAGTGGTAGCCATAATAACCTCATCTTAGTAGAGGTCATCAAGCGTTGTCCCTGCTAACAATGCCACACCCACAACCCTACACCATTGAATGGATCCTCCAAGGAAGAGATCTTTGCATTAGATAACAATGTCGACTATCGTACGACATCAAGCCAATCAAAGACGAGGTATTGTGTGATGTTTTTCCTCTCGAAGTTTTTAATGTTATTTTGGGACACCCTTATTTATGGAAACTTCATGTTGTATATGAGTCTAGGCCTCATATTGTTATTATTACTTTGAATAGAAAATTGTACAAGACCCAAAGCAGTCCATCCTAGTGCTATTTCATTGATCTCTACCAAGCAATGAAGGCAGGTCATCTATCAGACCGAGAAATTTTCCTTCTTCGTGATTCTCTCTCAAAGTGAGTGAAAGATCATAGCCACATCCAAGGCCTCCATCGCTGATATCTCCACACAACAGAAGCAAGTGGATAAGGTCATGGAAGAATAATCATATATCTTCTCCTCTCCTACCGGGGTACCTCTACACTTCCAGGTCAAGAATCCCATCAATATGACCCCAGGCACAGCTCTACCCAATGGGCCAGTCTACCACTGCTCTCTGTTAGAAAACAAGGAGATCAAGAGGTAGATCTAAGAACTTCTCCACAAGAGGCACATACATCCCAGCTCATCACCTTGTGGGAGCCCAATATTGTTGGTGCAGAAGAAAGATGGGACATGGTGACTCTGCATTGATTACCAGGCCATAAATAAAATTACATTCCAAAAAAAAATACCTGATTCCCTGAATCGACGACCTCCTTGATCAACTCACAGGGGCCAAATAATTCACAAAGATTTATCTAAATTCTGGCTACCACCAGGTCCCAATAGAACAGATAGATGTATGGAATACCTCCTTCAAGTCAAAAGAGGGTCTTTTTGAATGGTTGGTCATGCCCTTTGGTTTGACAAATACTCCAATAACTTTTATGAGGATGATGGACGATATCATATGTCCTTTCACCAATAATTTTGTAGTGGTTTATCTAGATGACATCGTCATCTACAACAAGACTTGGGTGGAACACTTGCAACATTTCAGTAGGTTCTGCCCACCCTGTGGTAACACAAACTATATGCAAACCTGGAAAAATGATCCTTCGGCATGGACAGGGTCCATTACTTAGGCTACATCGTTGATCGACTTGGTGTGCATGTGGATACAACCAAGATTTAGGTCATCCATGACTGGCGACCCCCAACCACACTCACTAAAGTTTAGAGCTTATTGGGCCCTACCAATTTCTATCATAGGTTCATGTGGGATTCTCTCATATCACATGGGCCCTCGTCCAAGTAACCAGGGGTGGAGGTAAGGAAAAAATTGTGGGGGGCCTATCCCAACAACAAGCCTTTGATGAATTGAAGAAGCGTTTGTTCTCATACATAGTACTTTCATTACCGTACCTGCAACATCCCTTTGAGATAAAGATAGATGCTTTAGACTATGTTGTGGGCATCGTTCTCACTCAACACAGCTACCCCATGGCATATCATAGTGAGACACTATCAGACATTGTCCGTAAGTACCCTACTTACGAAAAAGAAATGTAATTCATTATTTAAGGTTGTCACTAGTGGAGACATTATATTCTTGGGAAGGAGATAGTCATCCACACTGATCATAAGACAATACACTTCATGTAGACCCAAGGAAAATTGTAGAATGACTGCCATCAGAAGTGGTCCACATACTTACAACAGTTCCAACTCAACATCATGTAAAAAAAAGGAAGTACCAACTGAGTTATTGATTTCCTTAGACGACCTCCAGTCGTGGAACTCACCATGGTCCTATAATATTGCGGCCACGAGACCTTCAGATGGCCCCAAGTCTATGAGACAGGCCCTGACTTCTCCAACACCTACCAATTGTTGGGTGCAAAATCAATGGTCACTAATTGAAATCATCAATATGGGTTGTTTTTTCATCTGGGCCATCTTTTTGTTCCATCAAGTGAGCGTGCGAAGATTCTTTGGAAATCCCACTACAGTCGGGTGGCAGGACACTTTGGCGTCGAAACGACAGTGGGAGTGTTGTAGAAACATTTCTACTGGCTGAAATTTCGATAGGATGTCGGCAAGTATATCAAGTCCTGCACTGATTGCGCTATTTCCAAACTGACCACTAAGAAATAGGGTCTGTACACCCCTCTGCCTACTCTTGACAGGTTGTGGGAATCCATCTCAATGGACTACATGTCGGGCCTCCCCTCCACCAAGAGGGGAAACGACTTTTGTTTTGTGGTAGTTGATCGCTTTTCCAAAATGGCGATTCTAGCCGCCTACAAGAAGAACATCACAACAAAATCCACTGCCAAGCTCTTCTTTGAACGAGTATGGATACATTTTAGGATCTCACAAACCATTATCTTATACCATGATAGTCAGTTCCTCAACACATTCTGGTCGAGCCTCTGGTCACTGTTGGATACCAAGCTCACCAAATCCACTACCTTCCACCCCCAGACAAATAGCCAAACTCAGGCCGTCAATCAGATGATCGTACATATCCTATGCATGTAAAATTCAAAACACCCCTGCACATGGGATGAGAGTCTTACCTATGTCCAACATAGCTACAACTGATCCATGCATAGCTAAACTGGCCACAACCCCTTTCAGGTGGGGTTGGGATTCCAACCATTGGGCCCCATGGATGTTGCACTACCCCTGGTGACCACCTCGTCCAACTTGTCCCTTGCTCCACCAAAAGCTGACGAAGCCACCCGATTCAGTGAGCATATCCATCACATCTACCAACAGGTTCAATATATTCTACAAAAGTCTAATGCCAAGTACAAGCAGCACCATGATCAACATCGGGTGCCACATAAGTTTTAGGTGGGAAACAAAGTTTGGTTTCACTTGCAGAAAGAAAGCCATACAGGGCTCCATTGAAATCTTCTCCCACTCTGTTATGGGTCATACACCATCACCAAGGCTATGGGTGACAATGATTTTGAGCTCAACATTCCCTCTTTCCTTGACCTGCACCCAGTCTTCAACGTGGCTCTCCTTTGGCCATATTTCCCACCATTATTGGACACCTCCGAGATAGCAGAGAAGTTGACACCAACAGAGCTCAACCTTGACTGCACGGAATGTGAATCCAATGATCATATTGTGGACACACAGATCTAGGGTAATAGCCAGAAAGGGTTCCATATTTATCGATTTGTCAAAACAGGGCAGCTCCTGCACTAAGGCAAGTGGCTCACCTAAGGCCAAATTCAACAAACATTTCCTCATATGATGGGGGAACTCAACACAATGGAGACCATTGCTTCCTAAGGAGGGAGGATTTATCCAGGTGGATATCAGTGGCCACCCACCTTGTCCAACTTTCTCAAAATAGTTTTCTAGCAATTTCTGCTATGGGTGACAAATATTTTGAGCTCAACATTCCCTCTTTCCTTGGTCTACACCCAGTCTTCAACGTGGCTCTCCTTCGTCCATATTTCCCACCATTATTGGAAACCTCCGAGATAGCAGAGAAGTTGACACCAACATAGCTCAACCTTGAATGCATCCAATTGGAATCCAATGATCATATTTTGGACACACAGATCTAGGGTACTCGACAGAAAGGGTTCCATCTTTATCGAGTTGTCAAAGCAGGGCAGATCCTGCACCAAGGCAAGTGGCTCACCCGGGGCCAAATTCAACAGAAATTTCCTCATATGATAGGGGAACTCAAGACAATGGATTCCATTGCTTCTTAAGGGAGGGAGGATTGATCCAGGTGGATATCAGTGGCCACCCACCTTGTCCAACTCGCTCAAAATAGTTTTCTAGCAATTTTGGCAATTTACTATTTTTAGCAGTTTTTAACTTCTAAGGCCATTTTGAGGGCTTAAATGAAGGTTTTTTGGGATCAAGGTTCTCAATGTTAACGAAAGGATCTGATTTATCCCCCTAAATTAATCTCCTCGACGATACCTTTCCAACAAGATATCTTGCGTCTAAAACAAAGATCGTATGCAAAAGTTACGACCCCGAGATGTTGATGTACTAACTTACCCAAACGGGGCCCACATGACGTTTGGAGCTTCATCTCCTACGGTTAGGTTTTTGGATGTATAGGGTTTTTGACATTCTTGTTTATTGTAAAATTTCCTTCATATCCTTATTGTGATTATATTCTTGCAAATAAGTGCAACTGTCACATCTCTTCTCAGAGATAAGCCACCACCATTCCAACAAGCTTGTTTTCCGCTACATTTTACAGTTTCAACTTATTTACTTATTGAATAGAAAACCATTTTTACTGTATCTTTGTTATTCTATGTTAGTCATCTTTTAATAATCTGTATTCATTTCGTTCTGCTCATAAAATCTGGATCACTAAGACTCAAGCCAATCCTCCCCTTCATCATTTCCAAGGAGAAATCTGGGTACGTCGAAGGAAATCAAATCATGGATAGTGTCATTGTCCTGCACAAAATCATCCACTCGCTCAAAATCACCCGTACACCAGGTATTCTACTGAATCTTGAACTTTATAAATATTTTGACAAATTAAGCTGGTAGTACATGAGATTTGTCTTAACGTCTTTTGGTTTCAGCAAGGATTGGATATCCTAGATAATGAACCTCATTTATTCAACCTTCTTCTCAATCCTTGTTAATGGTGCACCCTCACAACCATTCTCACCTTCAAGAGGAATAAGGCAAGGTGACCCCCTCTCCCCTTTCATTTTTTTCATAATGGTTGAAGGTCTAAGTCACTATATCAAAGCCTCAATTCAAAAAGGATCCCTTCAAGGACTCCCTCTTCATGGGCTTCAACCAGCATCCTCCCACAACCATTTTGTTGATGACCCAATGATTTTGAACACACCCACAATGAAAAAAGCAAACAAACTGAGGCCCATCATCAATGATTTTAGCGAAGCTTTAGGCACCACCTTTAATCTAGCCAAATCACAACTGTTCTTCTTTAACAAGCCAGATGCAATCCAACATCACATTTCCCATCTTCTAAACATTCATGTCTGCTCCCTTCCCTCTCAGTACCTGGGACTCCCTCTTTCATATTCAGCTTCCAGAAACATCTACTGGGATTCTCTCCTCCTCTCCATCTCTAACCTTCTGAACAATTGGACCTTCCACTCCCTCAACCTCCCTACTAGAATCACCCTCTTAAAGTCTATCCTTCAAGCCATCTCTTCCTACCTCTTCTCATCCCTAGCCAGCCCTAATCCATCATAAATAAAATAAGGAATTTTCAAAGTAACTTTATTTGGTATGGCCACAACCCAGACTAAAAATGGGCCCTAGTCAGTTGGGATAAAGTTTGTAAGCCCAAATATCTAGGCGGTCTAGGCCTCCGGGACCCTGGAAAACTAAATAAAACCATGGAATCTAAAATTTGGTGGACATGGCTCAAAATTATAGCATAAAATTGTGCAAAGATCTGGAAATGAAAATACACCCCAAACATGCAAAAAATCCATCTGATCAAGATGCAGGAAAAAAATCAAGGCTCCAACATATGGAATGCGGCTTGGAAAAATCGACCACTAATATAGGAACATGCTTTTTAGGAAATTCACAATGGCCAGAGCGCCTATTCTGGACAAATTCTTGGCAACAAATACCACCCCTCCAATCAGAAGAAAATATACAATCCTATGAAAATCACATATAATATATTGCCACCCGCAAAGTAGGAGATATGTGGAAAAACATCCCAACAACTCTCCCTGGCGAAGATGGAAATCAACTTATTAGGAACTTCAAGTATCAATGGACTCTGACCTGCAACATTGGAGGCAAGCAACTATCCCAAGACAAATCTAGATAAGCATAGATCCAGATATTCTCAGATGGGGACACACACCCCATGGAAAATTCACTCTCAAAGAGGGATATAATCTATAGGAAAAATTTCAAACTCTGCAAAAACATGACATCTGGACAATAGTATGGAAATTGAAATTCTAGCCCAAAATCTCGACATTCCTCTAGCTCCTTCTGCAGAACAAGATCTTAACCTAGGACAACCTACAAATACATGGTTTTATTTTTCCCTTGCTCTGCCATCTCTGATATCAACAGGAAGAAACCACAGATCACATCCTAAATAACTGTACACTCAGTGAGGAAATTTGGAATCAAGTTACCCAACTCATGAGAAGAACCAAATGGGTCAAAGATAACATCATGAGCACAATCAGGGGTTGGGGAACCAAATATTATAAAGTCCAATCCTGAACAGAACCTGGAAAATCTTACCAGGCTTCATAGTTTGGCAACTTTGGAAAGAGAGGAACAAAATAATCTTTCACTCTCAGCCCTCCCAACCCGCTCTCCTCTGGTCCACAATCATCTCGCAGCTCCAGGAAACTCTTCATCTCCAACTGTGGACCCAAGAAGACTTCCCCTCTGATTCGTGTGAGTTTTTGATCCTCAACTCTTGGGGCTTCTCACTATCTCACTCCACCCTTCCACAACAACCCCCCCTCAAAGTCAAAGCCTTTAGTCCCTCTATATGGCTTCCGCCACCCCCCACCCCTTGGCCTGCCCAAATTTAAAAAATTCAACTTTTATGGTGCCTTAAAAGGCAATCCAGGTCTCTCAGGATTAGGAGTCATCATAAGAAACAACAAGGGAAAAATTCATAGCCTCACTGCAACAAATATGGGATTTGACACCAACAACTCAGTGGAAATTTGGGGTCTAGTTAAAGGAGTGCAATTGGCTCTAGACTACAACCTCACCTGTCTGATCATAGAAGGAGAATCCAAAGTCATAATTGACCTGGAAACAAAAATCCTAAATGGAAGAGATTTAGAAAAAATAACCTCTAGTTGGCGTCTCCTAGGCCCCCTACACAGCTTTTAGTCACTTCTCAGACCCTTTCTCACTTTCACCACCTCTCACATAAAGAAAAGTGAAAACAAAGTGGCAGACAGATTGGCCAACATAAGGATTGACACCACACAGCAGATCGCTCTCACAGATTCTTGGCAGTCCCAAAGATGACCTCTATGGATCCATTGCAAGGAGTTAGCCCAGAGGGACTTCCCTCACCCAGATGGGGTGCCACCTGGTCAGATATTGAGGACACTTGGAATCGGGCAACTGAGGGATTTATTAACCCCAACTACAAGCCCCTCTATCTCACACCATGAGAGGAGTAATGGTAGTGTGCCTGGCTAGGGTAATAGGCGAGCGAGGGAGCCAGACGGGGCATACCAGGATTGATTTGGTTGTAAAATTGGATTCAATGGAGGACGCAAAGTTCAATTCAGGATTCAATGGTGTTAATAGGTGTGAACAATAATTCGATTGGGGGTCTTATTCCTTTCCTCACTTGCCCTTGTGCACTCTTCCTATCCTTCTCTTCAGCTCTCCTAAGAACTATAGAACCACTTCTCTCATCAATGTCTTTTCGTGCACCAATGACATCCTCCCTAGCTCCCTCCATTCCACTTTCACTCTCAGTCACCTCAAGCTCCCTCTCAACACCTCCATCTCCTTCCTTTATTCCCTGCAAATTCCCTTAGCCTCCATTTCTTCTTTCCTCCACCTCCATACTCCCCCCAACATGCCTCGGGAGAGAGGAAAATTCAAGAGGGGTGCTCATAACAACATCACCCTCTCTCGATGTAACAGTTTCACCCCCTCTTCATGGGAGCTCATTGCTCATTTTGAAAACCCTCGACACACCCTCCAGAGGATGCAGTTGGCTCCTCTCCAGTTCTATGGCTCTAGTTCAGTAAAAATGGAAGCGACCTCCTTTGCTACTCACTTGCCTTCGTCCTTTCCTCCACTACTCCACAACCCGAGAACGGTAAAAGAGGAGGCACAACCCTCATGCGTGTGCCCCCCTCTGGCCACCAACGTCTTGGAACCCCCTATCATTAAGCCAAGATACCCCTACTATGGTGATGGAATATGCACGGTGGAGGAGGGGATTCCTCCAAGCTGGCATATGGAAAATAATGTAGAGATAGCCAACGAAATCACCACAGGTTATTTGGAGGAAAATGCAGGGGATACCAATGAATCTAGCAAGGAGGAGGAGGAGGAACAACCTCAACATTTCTCCAACCTCCTCATGGAGGATCACCTTCAACCCCTATTCGAGATCAGGAAGAAATAGGATGACCAGATGCACTCCCAGAGTGTCCTCAGCCAACTGATGGACATCTTGTTCAATGCATTAAGGGATTCTCCTACGCATGACAGATTCCCTACTTGTTATCAACAGTTCACCCTGGTCTACACAATACATGGACAACCAATATTTGCTATGGATTGATGTCTCTAGGTTTTGGTTTTTTTTCTATTTTAGTTGCAGGGTCATTGGTCTAGCTTACCATGATGACAAGATAGATGAAATAGTAGTTTTTTCTTATTATTTTTGTGTATTTTTAGTTATGTCATCTCTGTCTATAGTTGGCCTTAGCGATAGGTTGCAGAACATGGTTCAAACCTTTTTGTTTCCATAAATAGACTATAATTTTTTGTGTAAACATTTTAGTTCCAGCAATTCTAGAACTTAAAAGGATGTATCAATCTCTGAACATCAACGAGCCACCTATTATGCTTTCCCACTTGTGGAGGAACAAGTGTCTTACACTTGTCACTGTACAATATATAGACATCATCAATACAAGGTTCTACACTTTATTTACAAAAAAAAAGAAAAAAGTATGGCCCAAAAACTTTAGAAACGTTTAAAAAACACAAAGAACAATTAAAAATATATATTAAAAAAAAAAATTAACACACTTAAACTACAAAATATAATACAAAATAATAATAATAAAAAAAATTAAAAACATAAAATTACAAAAAACATTTAATTTTTTTATTAAAAAACTTTAAAATATGTAAAATTTTATGAAAAAATAAACAAAATATAAAAAACATATGCACTCGTGATGGGAGGACATGGAGGGTGATGTCAGGCATCACCCTAGACACCAAAGGATAAGCCTTGGTCCCATAGGGACAAGGCTTAGCCAGTGGGGGATCGGGTGATGTCGGGCATCAGCCCACCCTCAAGGGGTTAAATATGTGTCCCACCGGGCCAAGGATTATCCCCTAGGAGCTGGGTTGATGCCCAACATCACTCCATGCCCCATTATCTAAGACTTCGACCCATGGGAGAAGGTCTTATCCCCTAGCAGCTTGGGTGAGTCCCGACATCACCCCCCACGACACCCATGATGCCCAACCAAGCCATTGTCAGACAATTGGCTTAGGTTGATGAATCATTGGTTTTCATTGATGTCAACTATTGGAGAGTGATATTTCATATTGATGTCAACCCTTAGTGATTGATTTCAACCCTTGGAGAAAGTATGGTAGCAAATTCTGGTATCACAAAGGTTTGGGTAATCGACCCAAGGTTGTTTCATGTATAATGGTATGAGTTTTAATATATTTTAAGGTAATACTATTCTATATGGATAGTACATGTCATTCCATTTCTGGTGGTATGTGGAACGTCACATAACTCCTCACGGTTAGAGATTTATGGCCATGAGAAGTTGGAGAACCCAAGTTTGGGTAATGGACCCAAGTTTGTTTGATGGATAATGGTATGAGTTTTGATATATTTGAAGTCAAGACTATTCTATATGGATAGTACATGTCATGACATTTCTGGTGGTATGTGGAACATCACATAACTCCTCACAGTTTGAGAGTTATGGCCTTACGAAGTTAGAGGATCCTCATATGTTGGCTTGAACCCCAAAAGGTCAAAGAAGTCAAAGATCTTGCAAAGAAGAAATTATTATTTAAATGATAAAGTAAAGTGACAAATTCAAGAAGGAGTATTTAAATAATAAAGTGAAGTGACAAAATCAAAGAAGATTATTTAAATGATAAAGTGAGGTGACAAAGTCAAGGAGGAATATTTAAATGATAAAGTAATGGAGAACTTTCTATTTATGGAAAGTGGTTAACCCTAAAAATGAGGAAAATAGGTTAAGTGACCTAGAAATGGGTTAAGTGACCTAGAAGATGCTATTTGGAGAACATAAATAAGAGGCAAGGCTCTCTCATTTTATATCACACTTGAGCATATTGAATATCTATAGGTGACTGAGGTAACCAAAGGATATCTAAGCCTAATTTTAGAGGGAAGGTGAAGAAAAGAAGGCCAAAATTCAAAGGACAATAAATTCTTTTGATGATGCTTTCTAAGGTATGTTATTTACAGGTCATTTCACCATTTTAACAATACATTTTTTTTCTGTAATGATTCATATAGTGAAATTAATAGTCCATTGAGGAGGCATATCCAAGTATTTGTGGTAAAAAATTCATCTTGTGGGTCGTTGTATTTTTGGAGTCACGCTCTGTGGAAAATAGGATTTGTGGCTAGTCCTGAAACTAGTCTAAAACAAGTGTTTTGGGTAACAACGTCATAACTTCTTCATATCAGATCAAAATTTAGTAATACCAAATGTGTTGGTTAGAGTACAGTATGTAGTATTTTTTGTAACATTTTCAGATCTATTCAACAAATATTTTGTGCGGGGCATGCTCTACAAGGTTTCTCTCTAGAATAATCCAGAATTCATCAAGGTGTGCCATTTTTGCTACAACTCTTTTCATGAGAGGATCCAAGTAGTGACACTTGGAGGAATTTCATAAAACAAACTGAAGAACATTGTTTATCAGTTACATATATTTATTCATTACAGGTACATAGTTATGATTATTTCAAGTTAGGGTTGTTGACTAATCCAAAACTAGTCATGTCAGACTAAAGAAAAGTTTGATGAAAATGCTAGTCTCTTGTTGTTAAATTTAAGGAAGGTTTGCAGGTATGTGATCATATACACCATGTCTATTATAGAGTTACAAATCATATTTGGATGATGAAATTGATGAAGGCTTTTGGTTAAGGTACATTTTGGGTACATGGTTGAGACAAGTAGTTGATGATTTGGCACATACGTGAGGTGTATAGTTGATGATGTAGGTACATATTGATGTTTCATAGTTGATGAGTAGTTGATAGATGATTGGTACATAATTGGTACATGGTTGGAGGCACTTGTTATTAGTATTGTTGACATATGGTTTATGGATGATCTAGCATACTTGTATTATTAGAAGCACACATTGATCTTGGTGATGATTATGAGTTGTTGTGTTATGCTTGGTTGATGCACATATTTGAGAGTTGTCTTGGTGATTGATATTGGTGAGTAGATCTGATTTGGTTGATAATATTGATGAGACAAGTTGTTGTGATAGGTTGTTTGGACAAGTTGTTGTGACATGTTATTTGTACAGGCTTGGTGCACAGTTGATGCACTTGTTCATGCTACAAATTGAGGTACAGGTTGGTGCATTGTTGATACACTTGTTTATGAAACAAGTTGATTACAAGTTGTATGGTATAGGTTGGTGGATGGTTGAAGAATTTTTTTATGGTACAAGTTGATTACTGGTTCAGGTACAGGTTGATGCATGGTTGATGCATGGTTCAGGTTATTGGTACAAGTTATTTGGTGCAGGTTAATTGGTATAGGTTTACGCTAGTATATCTCACAATGATAGTGTGACGACAGTGGTTCCATCATTTTACTTATATGTTAGGGAGGTTGGATAGGGTAAGGATAGGTGGTTGTAGCCACCTTCCAGTTGTATCCAAAAAACATAAGGGGTTGTGGCCTCCTTCTGGTTGTAGCCAGAGAATTGGGGAGTTAGAGATTCCCTCAGGTCGTAGCCTAAGAAACTAGGGGGTTGGAGCCTCCTTCCAGTTGCTGCTGGAAAACAAAGGAATTTGGTGCTTCCAATGAATGTAATTCTTCAAGACATATAAGAAAAATCATTCTCTGTTTTTCTCTCGCTTTGGGTTTCCACCTAAAACACTGGTGTACTGTGTATGTGTATGATTTTTAATTTGTTCATTTCTTATTTACTCTGCAATTATTGAATGATAATGATACATTGATATAACACTTGGATTATATAGTTAAAAGGGATTAAATTGCTCTATTACTAATTCAGCCCCCCTCTTAGTAATCCAACAATTGGTATCAGAGCCGGTTCCTTCAGGAAACAATTTAACACTGGAAGGATATCATGGATTCTTCTGAGGATGGAGTGCCAATGTTTAATGGTCAGAATGGTTTTAAGTATGAGATGCGGAGCATAAGGATGGAAATATTTTTACAGGCACAGGAACATTATATTTGGCTATCAATTGTTAGAGGATATGATAGTTCAAAAATGGAAAAGACTGCAACCAAGAAGGAATTGAGGAAGAATAACAAAATAGCAATGGATTTCATCTCGGAAGGATTACCTAATCTAGTAAGAGAAAAGGTTGGTAAATTTTCATCAGCAAAAGAACTTTGGGATAATTTACATGACATATATTCTTCACCCATCGCAGATTCAAAAAATGCCAAAGAAGATGTAGATATGGAACAAGAAGAAAGATGCTCATTATGTTAGACAAATTCAGAAGAGGAAGAGTATGAAGAAGTAGAAGTTGATTATAGAGAAAAATTGATTAGTGCAATTAATATCTAAATAAGGAAAGAGAAGAAAACTGGTCATCCAAGAAATAATTGATGAACCAAAAGGAAAGTGTTCAAGGTTCTGAGAAGGATCAACATGTCATCAAGAATTTAAGAGCTTAACTAGAAGAGGCCAGAAGAATTAAAGAAACTCTAGAATATCAAAAGAAATGTTTAGAAGCCAACATAGCATCACAAAAGGAAGAAGCAGAAAATAGAAAAAATATATTTATGGTTCATCTCAAGGAAAGCACCAATGACTTGAACCAACTTGAGGAAGAGTTTTTTCAAGAAGAGATAAATCGGGAAGAAGAAATAATTACATTGAAAATCCAACTTGAAGAAGCAAAGATAATAGAAGAGGTCATGAACTCTCGGATAATGAAGAAAGAAGAAGAGGTTGAGAAGCTTGAAGAAGAAGAAGAAGAAGTTGAGAAGCTTGAAGAATAAGTTGTCACATTGAGAAGTAAAATCACCATGCTCAACAAGAACGTTGAAGAGACAGAAATATCCACATCAGTTATAGAGAATGAAGAGAAGCACTCTAGGTTGCTAGAAAAGAAGAATGAAAAAAATAGAAATAGTTATGCAAAAGTACTCAAAGCAAGGAATCATGGTCAACCAGAATCTAAGAAAACTATTGAAGATACATCTTCAAGAAGACCATCCATGTTCAAACCACAAAGAAGCTTCAATCATGATCATTATCAGTGAAGGAAAAAATTTAGAAGGACTATGCCACAAATAAGATCATTCACTTGCAGGGATGCAAATTTATTTTATGTTCATTGTTTTTATTATACTAACTTTGGACATAAGGTTGTAGATTGCAGGGATTAAAAAAGAAATGCTAAAGAAAGAAGTGCCTATGTGGTCGCACGTAACATTGATTGTTACAAATGTCATAACTATGGACACATAGCAAGTGATTGTAGAAGCATGATCAATACTTCCATGAAAGAGAATATTGATATCAGATATAAGAAAGTATGGATAAGAAAATAGAAAGAACAGGTGAACAAATACCAGGTACTAGAGATCACAATATTGGCAATAAAATGAGATGAAGCAAATTCTACAGAGAAGAAGAAAGCTGTTACATACAGAAAGGTTTGGAAAATAATTGAAAGAAAGGAAGGATAGGAAAATAAGGAATAGGTTCAAGACATTGTACTTCCAGGCATTGTAGTGAAAGATGAATCCACAAACAAAAAGAAAGAAGTCAGAGATCAGAGAGATAATGAATCTACCAATGAAGATTATGATGAATACACATCAGAGTAGGAATTGTTCTGAGCCATACGGCTTAGAGACTCCCAAGTAATATGAATATTAGACAGGGGGAATCTATGCAATAGCTGTGACAGACCAAAGATCCATCCTTCGAGCATCTTGCAGAGTTTGAGAAGACAGATTTAGAGCAATCAGTTAGGATAAGTAAAGTTTGATAGATTAATCAAGACTTCATGATAGTATAGTGATAAATGAGTTAGCATTATGGACAGTTGCACAAGTAGAGTCTTGGACAGTATGGACAGAGATGGATTAGTAAGAACACTTAGTAGGTTTGGACAGATATATGATAGTGAACGAGAGCATGGATTCATAGATTGGTTCAAAGAGTGGTTCAGAGACAAAGGAACATTATCATAATGGATGATAATTACAAAGGAAATGGATTGAACAATGCTAATGGATTCCAAATTGATAGATATTTTTTGGACACATGCAATGCATACATCAGTTCACATTCAAAACAGAGTAATACTCAGAAACAACAATGACAAAAATCCCTATAAAATATGGAAAGGAAGTGCAAACAACAACTTCTACATCAAGGTAACTCAAGGTAATATTTTATTAATTGAAATTTATGTTGATGATATTATTTTTGGTAGTGATGATGACAAGTTAAGCCAGAAATTTGCAAAGGATATGCAGAATGAATTTGAAATGTCATTACTTGGAGAACTATCCTTCTTTCTGGGACTTCAGATATGTCAAAGAAACCAAGGTATTTTTATTTCTCAAACCAGGTATATCAGAGAAATGCTAAAGAGGTTTGGAATGGAAGATTGCAAACCAATTATCACTCCCATGCAAACCAGTTGCAAGTTAAGAAAAGATGATGATTCAAAGTCTACAGATCAGAGGAAATACAGGTCAATGATTGGCATCCTACTATATGTGACATCACCCAGACTAGATGTAATGTAGGCAGTTGGATAGGTGGCACGATTTCAAGAAGCACCAAAGGAATCACATCTATTAGCAGTGAGATAATTTTCAGATATCTCAAAGGAACATAAGAGTTTGGATTATGGTATACAAAAGGAAAGGATCTATCTCTTATTGCCTACACAGATGCATATTGGGTAGGTTCTATTGAGGATCGACAAAGCACCAGTTGAGAAGCGTTCTACTTGGGTGAGTGTTTAGTATCATGTCTAAGAAAGAAACAATCATCAATATCTCTATCTACAGCTGTGGAAGAGTATATTGCAGCAACAATATGTTGTACAGAGGTTCTTTGGATGAAACAAACTTTGAAAAATATACAGGTTGAGTATGATGAGCCCATTACAATCTATTGTGATAATAAAAGTCTGATCAATATCTCAAAAAACCCGGTGATGCACTCCAATATGAAATACATTACAATAAATTATCACTTTCTATGGGAACAGGCTGTAGAGAAGAACATCAGAGTTGAATATGTGGGTGTTACACATTATTTTGGTCACCTTGATGATGACTTTACAAGAATGAAATCAGACCCTCAAAATCATTTTTTGCCTTGGAAGAGTAACTATTTTCCTCCTCTGCAAAACTATTTTTTGAAAGGACGCCACAGACTACCCATATAGTACAGTACGAAAATCGCTTATTTCCATAGGATGCTCTATAGTTGGCCCGTGGGACTTCTACAGGCTACTATATAAGTAGGGTGCAACGACGTTTGAAAGCCAAAAGAGGAAATGGGTTCAAGAAGTTTCTAGAAGGGGAGTCTTCTAGAATGTGAGGTGGCGTCTGTGTGGTTATGATCCTACTGACTTCTCTGATCTAGTGGGATCATCCTCATCTCTTTAACCACTTCAGCTTCTCCTATATAATGACAGGATTCTCATGGAAAAGGTTAAGCACAGTTAAGAAGAGTTGACCAAATAATTTCTGTAATAATAGGATGGATAATGTGTGAATAATACTATTTCAGTTGATGCTTGAGGTCTGTATTCATCCATAAATATTTTTTAGATCACCTTCATGAAAACTCCGAAACAAATATATGTGTGTGTTGGAATGAAGGACCACTAAAAGGGAACTTGCGGCATCAAGGAATTTTGGTTGTATCTTCCACTTTTATTAAATATAATACAGTGGCATGTTTCTTTCCCATAAAATCATTCTCATTTTATTACATGACTCCTTGATCACATGTTTAAGTTTTCATTGAATCTATCGTAGTTGCTTTCACTTTGGTTGGTTTGTGTCATTGCAGATCTGGTTTCACAAGAGCACTAGAGCGAAGAGGGAACAACAAAAATATAAGGAAGTGATCTTAAAAGTAAGTTATCAATTCCTTCTTTGATAGTTAGATCGATGATTGTAACTTAGGGAGAGCGTCATGTCCTGTCTTGTTTTGTTGTAGATACAGGTGGATCTAGGGAGATTAGTTCATGTCCGCATTTACCGATTTATCCTATAACAAAATTGGTGACTCCACTGGGGATACGACTCGATTGTGGTTTTTTGTTGGCCATTTGTTTTGCCTACTCTTTTTTACCTTAATTCAATCTCTGAATCTGTGGGAGATCGATTCAAACTTTCTGAGTTTAAAAGTTCACAGAGACGTTTTACTTTTTTCTCAAAATTCCATGTTTTTTAGACATGCTCGCACTGCACACTTTACCTAGCATGCAAAAACCTTCAATTTCTATACCCTAGTTGTTTACTTCAGTGCGTACTTTCTGAACCCTGTCTATTTCTAGCCTACGAAAACTTTAAATTTCCACACTGTAATGTGCTGCTAGCATGCGGTGGCATCTATGAAATTTTTTGAGTGGGGTTTTGGCCTCTATTGATGCCCATTTTTTTCTTTAGTCAGTTGGGGGAAACTTTCTTAACCAGTTTTTGACTATTTTCTCATGCTTAACATGATGTTGATTGGTTTTTGGAGATCAAACACCTCTCTTAGTCATTTTCCAGTTTTCATTTTTTGATTTGAAACAACAAGGATATAATCTCTGAGCTTGTATCTGAGTGCTTCTTAGATTAAAAATCTTGGATTGGATTTGAAGTTTTGGATTAATTATGTATTCTGGATTGCTTGATGATTGAGAGGCTATTTCTTCATTTGCATTTGTGGAAATATTTTCTCGTCACTCTTTACTTTTTATCTTCATTGAATGTTTTGATTTGGGTGCTTGTTGAAGGTATACATTTTTCTTAGATTACTTGTCCTTTCTCTATCATGCCCTTGATCTGGTCTTAGAAAGGAAGGATTTGAGATTAGCTATTCTTTTGAATATTCAGACATAATAAAATTTGTTGCATTTAAATGAAGAGAACTTTGACGAACTTCATTGTTTATTGGTTGTTTGAAAGTATGTTCGTTTAAAGAAAAGTAAGTGTATTTCATAGTTTACATCATTTTGAAAACACCTTCTCCCTGCTATAGATATAATTCATTGAATGAAAATTTGCATCATTCATTTTATATTTTCATATTGTTGGGTAAAGGTATTACACAACATCAGTTTCATTCTCGTCTCCCTCTTGAGTAACAACAACCTTTAATAATATTGCGAAAATCTAAAACTTAACTAGTAATTTTTTCTAGGAATCTTTTACACCAACATTAGCCAGGCTAGAGCTTTGGAATAGGTAGTGAGACACACTGTCCAAATCACAAAACACATAATAGAATCTTCTAATAGGGAGTGTTAAATTCCATTTGCAACATTTTGTCCTGGGAATCCCTTCTCACACAAGGGTCAAACCTGAGGTCACATTGATATTGGCAGAGTTACTCACCCTGCTTTGTTAATATCGGTGTAGAGATTGCACATATTATGGAGGTTGCTTGAAGGTATAATCACAATGATGAGTGGAATCCTCTCCAGTTGATTTTGGGCTAGATACCCTGCCCTTGTGCATGAATCAGATTGTCGAATTTTCCCCTAGAAATCACTGTTTCTTTTGGTAGCCTTAGTTGCCTATCTTCTTAGGGTCTTACACGAGGTGACTATGGAGGGGCAAGTCTTCACAGTACTTGTAATTGACATTGTCCAGACTCACTCGGGATCCTTGGAGGGTATACCCATGATTATGTGTGGGATCTTCCACCAGGGTGTAAGTTTGTTAAGAAGGTCGTCAATGTAAATTTTCCACCCTAGCCCATCCCCTTCTTGTCTTGATTTCACGACGTTGGATTTCATCACCAACTAGTGACTTTGGAATAGGAAGGTTTTGTCTAGTTGGTTTTGATTCCTAGATTCTACTAGCGAATGTTGTTTGTTTACATAGTTGGCCATATATTTTTCTGGTAGAATTTTCGGTTCAGCCAACATTGACCCTTCACGTCGTTCGTGTAGGATGCAAGGACTACCTCCAGAAGATATGGAAGTTTCTCAACCCTTGCCTCCTAACACACCAGAGGACTCTCCTCAACAGAGTGAGATCCAGTACCACATACATTCACAAGTAGAGTGGAATGAATCTTTAGAAAATTTTTGAATCATTTCTGATTCTTTGGACGCTTTCTGCTTGCCTCCTGGATATGAGAGACATATTCTCCAACTAAACTCATCTGGAGAAATTTTTGTTGACACTTCTAGAATACCAAATGGAATCCTTGTTGGAATTGAGAACGAGGATCCTTTTTGGACCACTGACATACCTTAGACTCTGACTTCTAGAAGAAATCCTCCCGGATCAGAGGCAGAAGCTGAGATACCTGTCATTTCTGAACCACTCAATACATATATCATGTTTATGATACCTTTAGATCACTTTAACAATACAAATTTATACTTCTTTATTGGTTCAAAGGCTGGTCCTAGCTCAACTATACCTCTTCAATAGGTCCATTCCACAATGGTTCTAAACACTACGATTATCCCCACCGAGAACAAGGTGGCTAGCCAACCTCCTATTGGTACACCACGTTCATCTGGACAAATCCTGTCACTCCCTCTTGTGTATAATGCCTTGAATTCTTCTATCTCCATCCCTACCATAGTTCCATCTAGAGCTTTTGGAGTCTTTACTCCTCTTGGGTATAATGTTGTTTCTAGTTCTATTCCGACATGATCCCAGTTCCTTTCTAGAGGGTCTTATCCACCTTTTATAGAAGGATCCGGACCCAGTGGCTCTACCACCTTTGGAGTTTCTACTCTGTTATTCACTTTTGGTTATCAGATTCCTATTGGGGGGAAATATAACCCAGGGGGGGAAACTCAATTTGGAGTTCAAACCCAAGTTGGGGCATCATCCTCACCTAGAGGACAACCCCCACTCGAAGGATATAATCCACAATATGGACAGAACATCCAAGCATCACTAGCCCAGTATTAGAATCTTATTTTTTAAGGAAATCCCCAATCTTCTGGGGCTAAACAACCTCAAGTTAGCTCTTTTATACCCCCTTGTTTGGGCCAGTCATACCTCGGTTCTTCCAATCCCATTTGGGGTTTGAACATTCAATCTAGTGTCCCTCCCCAAGGGAATATCCCTAATCAGTACAACCCTATGGGCTACACACCTCTGCACACACGTCTGAATTGGTTGGGACCTTCACCTCACATACCGACTGCTTATGGTCCTACTGGTCTACCAACGGGACTCCCTCCCCAAATTCACTAGTATCCTCCTCTGAATAGACAAATACCCTTTTTAGCCACTTTGGATCTACCCGATTTTTCTAGAATCTTGAATGACCCTATCCTACATTCTCCCCACTGGCCTGTTATACCGACCAAGTTACCGTCTGACATTCCAAAATTTGACGATAAGACAAGAGAGGATCCAAATAACCATGTCATGAATTTCCACCTTTGGTTTTCATCCAACTCTTTAATCAATGATTCCATTCGGCTACGACTCTTCCAACAAACTCTCACGGGTTCGGCTACAAAGTGGTATATAGAACTACCATGAGGTTTCTTCACTGACTTCAATACCCTAGGCATGGATTTTCTTACACAATACCAATTACCGATCCATTATGAAATAGGAACTGAAATCCTAAGTTACTTCAAGAAAACTAAAGCCACTCATATCTTCGATCACATTCATGAGTGGAGACGAAGATGATGTTTGATCAAACTCGATCTTCCCAATAAGTTATTGGCATAGTGGTTCATGAAATCATTTGTGAATGAGATATCTCATGATATTTCCATGGGTGGAGTTGTCGTCGAAGAACAAGCTATCAGTCGTGCTCAATACGTCGACTTTGTTTATTCACAAATGGGTACTCTTTACAACTTACTCCCTGATGCACCCCACCCTTCTACTACCACTACTTCGACTACCCCTGTTTCTTCTCATGCGGCTTATGGTGTGATTGGCACTTTCCATGCTCAACCTCAAAATGCGAAAGCCTCTCCCACCAAACCCAATTCCAATGCTTCTAATTTTCAAAATGATCTGTCTCCTACTCTTCCCGTTGACAAAATATTTGAGGTTAACTCTATCCAATCTACGCCCACCGAAAAGAATAAGTCTAAAAAAGGGAAGGGTAAGAATAAGGAGGATAAAAATAACCTGCAATCTGAGAAAGCCAAAAAACACCCTGCTAATGATAAGGATAAGCACAAACCCTGATACCCTTGCCTTATTTGTGGTGATGATCACTATACGAAAGATTGTCCAAGACGGATCGAGGTTACTAAGTTCCTCCAAGGGACTGTGAAACCTCCCAAAGCTATCATTTTGTCTCAACCTTTTCCTTCTCAACAAAAGACCCAATTGGTCATCCATGACCAACCCTCTACCTCCACTACTTCTTATCTACTCATGTGTATTGGTAATTCTAGAAAGAACTACGTTTCACTTACCACTCGAGCCAAAGATTATTCTTCCTCAAAGGAGAAGGTTGACGATATACCACCTCCATTGGTCCAACAGCCTCCCTCAACTTCACCTCCCAACGGTCCTTTGCATCTCGAATGACCGAGTCTCGATACAGTTCTTCACTCTCCCCTAAAGGGTGTTGTTCAAAAGTCCACCTTCAACCCTCATGCACGTGTTGCCCAGTACTACAGTATTGTAGGAGATATGGCGCAAGCACCTTCTGCGATGTCGGCTCTCCAAGTCCTTCAAATTTTCCCTGCTCAATGAAAGGCATTTCTAAAGGTTATCAGTGGAATTCATACTACAGATCCAAATTTGATCATTTTTTACCTCGAAGATCACATTCCGAGACTCCCCCCTCAACTAACATTCCAAATACAAGTTTTTGTCTCTGACAAGAACATATGTAGGACTGTTATTGATGAGGGTGCCTCCACATGTGTAATGTCTATTTCCTATTGGAAAGCCATCGAATCTCCTCCTCTTACTAAATCGCATAACATGCTTAAAGCCTTCAATGGATCTGGATTTAAACCCTACGGTGTGCTTCCTTCTTTGTCTATTATGTTGGAAGTCAAATCGGTCCACGTGGAAGTTGAGGTCTTTGATGCACCTCTCGATTATAACCTCTTACTTGGTCGTAGCTAGATAGATGCAATGTGCGCCACTGTGTCTACCCTTTTCCATTTTGTCCATTTTCCACATCAAAGAAAGGTCATTACTCTCAACCAGATAGCCTTTTTTAACTCTGACACCTGTACTAGCAACGTACCTTTTATCGCAAAGACACTGTGTGGGTATGAGAATGTCGGTGTGGACCTACTTAAATATTTGACTTTGATGGGTACATTCCCAATCCCACCTCCCGATGCTCCACCTCCTTTGGTTTCCTTGATTAACATGATTTCCACCTTCATTCGCAACCCTCACACCTCTTCCAACCCATGGGTGATACCTGAACCTGGTGATTATCTTCGCTATGGCAACCAAATTCCTTTAAGTCTGGTTGAATCCACCTATCAAGCTATTCAATCGGAAACCCCTTCTACCCCCTCTCTCGGTGATTCGTCTCCTGACCCATTCCATGTTACTTTTCCCATGGATGAGATGATAATGCCGGTTATGTTGATGGAAGACACCCCTTGGGATGATGGACATCATCATTCCATTCTCTTCCTCAAACGACACAACCTTGAGAGTTACCAATGGATCTCGACTTTGTCAACCGTTGTTGTCATTTCCTCTATTCCTGAGTCATCATAGGTCATGTTATATGAAAGGAACTTAAGTAATATTTTTCCTGCGAATGTCCACATCAGAGCTATGTGCTCCACTAATGCGGTTGTCGCCTATAAATCACTTTTTCAAGAGTTTTGTGACATCTTTGCTTGGAGCTATGAAGAAATGTTGGGTATTGACCCAGATATTGTTGTACACAAAATTAAGACATACCCAGGCACTAAACCCATCTGGTAGAGACTTCGTCTAGTCCACCCCCATAAAGCAACTATTATTAAGATTGAAGTCGAAAAAATTCTTAAAGCTGGCTTTATTTATCCTGTGGCTTTAACTGATTGGGTATCCAATCTCGTTTCGGTTACCAAGAAAGAAGGTACGATCTGTGTCTACATCGATTATAGGGATATTAATCAAACTTGTCCTAAGGACAACTTTCCCACCCCCTTCGTTGACCAGATTGTTGACGATTGCACTGGAAGTGAAATCTTCTCTTTAATGGACGGTTTCTTCGGCTATAATCAAATCAACATTCTTTCCGCGGATCAACAAAAAAATGCTTTTATTTGTCTTTAGGGAACCTTTGCCTACCGGAAAATACCCTTCGGTTTAAAGAACATCGGTGTGACTTTTCAACGTACCAGCACATTCCATGCATCGTAGTGACCACTTGACACACCTTCGAGACATTTTTCACCATTGTTGGTTCTATCATATACGCTTAAACCCACAAAAATGTGTTTTCTATGTGGAGTCTGGCCAACTTCTAGGTTTTATCATTTCACGCCAGGGGATCAAGGTCGATCCTTTGAAGGTCGAGGTGATCCTCAATATTCCTCCTCCTTCTTCACTTCGCCAGCTACAAATTTTGCAAGGGAAGGAAATTTTTTTACGTCGTTTCATCCCAAACTACGCTCAATTAACACTCAGATTTACTCGACTGCTAAAGAAATGTTCTACGTTCATATGGGATTCCACTGCCAACAAAGCTTTCGAAGCTTTGAAATTGACTTTAACCCGTACCCTATTACTTTTTCCACTCGATTATAGTTGAGATTACATCCTTTATCTCACAGCTTCAGACTCTACCATTACTATGGTTTTAGTCCAGGAATATTATTCACGCGATGAACATGTCATATATTATTTGATTCAGAGTCTCATGACCACTAAAACCAAATATCTACATGTTGAAAAACTGGCCTTGGCAACTGTTCAAGCTGTCCAACATTTCCGTCACTATATCTTATTACGGAAGACCACTATCATTTCCAATTGCAACCCCATGCAACACATTCTTACATGACAATTTCTAGTGGGAAAATACTCCAAATGGATAGTAATTCTCCAGGAGTTTGACTTAGAATTAGAACACACTAAGTCTAAGAAATCCTTGGTGTTTGTCGAATTGATGTGTGACCTTCCCTACACTGAGACATAAAACGTAGCAGAAGATTCTTTTCCCGATGAATCTCTTTTTCTGATCATTTCCTATGAACTTTGGTATGGAGATATCATTATATATCTCCAAACTCAAACTTTTCTCCCCGATCTATCTAGCGTTGACCATCTTCATATATGATATCAAGCTCATCAATATATCATCCTCGATGACACTATTTATCACCATGGGGTTAATTCAAATTTTCAACGTTGTCTCACCTTTGACGAGGTCGAGAAATCTTTGAATGACTTCCATTCTGGGGCATGTGGTGGTCACATGTCTGAGTATTCTACTCCCCAAAAGATCTTGCGAGCAGGGTATTTTTGGCCTTATTTATTCTAATATTGTATTACCGTGGTCCATAAATGCCATGCTCGCCAAACTTACAATAATAAAATAAGATTGCATCCCGCTCCGTTACATCGTGTAGTTTATGTCAGAGCTTTCACAAAATGGGGTATCGATTTCATGATCTGTAACCCTCACTCGGTCAGGGGGCATGGATACAATATTGTATTCATGGATTATTTCACAAAATGGGTCAAGGAGATGCCTACATTCGACAATATTGGTAAAACTGTAGCCCTTTTCATATTTAATCATATTATTACAAAATTTGGAATCCCGCAAGATATCGTTACTGATCATGGTAGCCATTTTCAAAACTTTATGATGTCTGAACTCACCGACAAGTTGGGTCTTTGGCATGAAAATTCAACCCCCTTCTATCCACGGGCCAATGACCAAGTTGAAGCAATAAATAAAATCGTTATCACTATGCTTCATCGGATAATAGGAATCCATAAGACCACCTGACAAACGATGTTGTTTTTGGAATTATGGGCTTATCATACGTTTGTGAAGTCTACTATGGGATTTACCCCCTTTCAACTAGTCTACGAAATTAAAGTCATCCTCCTGATTGAATGTGAAATACCATATTTGAAGGTAGTCGTAGAACTTCTCCCAAACACCTCTGCCGAATAGGAACATCTATTGTATCTTATGCAATTATATGAGACCCGTCATGATGCCACCCTAGTTATTGAAACCCAGAAGAAATGCATAAAATCCCAATATGACAAGCATGTCAAGCCACGTGTTTTCTCTGAGGGAGATCTAGTTCTCCTCTATGAACAAGATCGTGATCTTCTAGGATTCGTAAAATTCGAAGCTATGTGGCATGGTCCATATATCATCAAATGAGTGTTAGAGAAGAGAGATTACAACTTAGTAGATTATGAGGGCATTCCTTTGAGTGAACCCAGAAATGGGCTTTACTTAAAGAAGTACTATGATTAGACTGTCTCTGCATGAGTACCTGTACTTTTACTATACCATACTCTTGTGTGTTACTTTTGTGTGTTTTTCATTATTTGATTTTGACCCCCAACTGATTACCTTGCGTTTTACTTGGTTTCCAGATGTCAATGTCTTCTCTACCCTATATTGACCTCAATGATGGTGCTAGCCATAGTACTCAGAACCGAGCTTCTGTTGCTTAGGCAATATATGCACCTACAAATGAACTTATCAGTTCACAAGGTGTTTGCCTTAGTCGTGCAACCAATAATATCGTAGAATATAGCGCAATCATTGAATTATTGACCAATTCTTGGGATTCATCACTTGGTTGTACAACTTGATTTGCATTTAGTAGTACTCCAGTTAAGTAATGTCTACACTATCTGAAGTCCTACTTTTTTACAGGTATATCTACTAATTCACCTCTCGTAATGTTATTTTGACTATATTGACTATCAACACATTCCTAGATGTCTAAATACATTAATTGATGCTCTATCTAATTATGTGTTAGACAAACATTTGAGACATTTATAATTCCAATCACACATTACACATTGTATATAAAAGAAAGTAATCTGGTAGAAACCTCATGTATATATAATGATAAAATGTTTTACAAAAAGTGTTTTCCATTCAAGGACCAAAACATCAAAATATAGAGCCCATGGCTCCTACAAAATAGCATCGTGGATGTCGTTCACAGTAGCACACTACTGTCTATGCTACCCTGCGAAGTAACTGACTAAGTGAGGCGGACATGCCTACAGTATGGCATTGATAATGCCTCAAGACCTCCTCAATAGACATGTTAGGGATGCCTGTCGTCAAGACTTCTAAGTTCTACTCCATCGCCTCATAGTCATCGACATCCCACCCTGCTACCACACATGCCTCTCCTTGCCTCTGAGTCAGACATGTGCCCGGAGGTCGATGCGGCCCTACATATGCATAGTCAAAATTCTTTGATCAGTCTTTAGATAGAAAACACAAAAAACATATAAATATCCTAAAATCCACAAAACACTATAAAAAACAAAATATCTTTCTTACCTAGATATTCCCACTGAAATCCCTTAGGGAGAACCAAGTCCAAATCACCTCAAAAGTCCAAGCCGACATATGAATAATCATCAATCATCAAGATTTGGGGCCTTAACCAATCAAAAAAGGAATCATTTTACTTGATAATAGGACCCGCTACGTGTCGAGCCATAAGATCACACCATCGTTTCATTCTTGGGTCTCGTGGGGCTAGTATTCCCCACCCTACCTGTAGCCACAAATGAGGAACTCTTTCTAAGATGAAAGATACCAAAATGGATCCATACCCAAACTGTTTTAGGTCTCCATTCTTTCTTTTTGTGAGTTGTGTCTTCATACTGCAGAGCACACCATCACACCAATTGAATAATTGAGGCTCCATGCATTCAATGGCATATTGAAAATAACTCTAGAGCGCCATGTGCGGTGATGCACTTCCGACCATATGTGCAATGGTGAAGAGGATGGTTCTGAGATTCAAATCCCATACACCTCAGATAGCCACTTTACCTTTGCGTCTTTCGACATCAGGTTCATAGTGTCAACAAATACACTCACTCATCGGCAAGCCACCACCTCGACCCCATATCAGAGTCATGCATTCCCCTTGATGGGATAGCCCCGTCAGGAGGTAAATATCCTCAATGTCCAAGGTAAGTACATGGACACCCATGTGAAATACTTGTTGTTTTGAGTCCCACATATGGACCAAGTACTCTAATAGTCTTCGTTGGGCTCTCATGCCCTAAATTTTGAAAATTTTCAAAAGGCCACATTGTCAAAGAGCATTGATGGTTCCTAGATCATTCAAAGTCATAGAGTCATCCTCTTCATGCTTGCATTCTCTCCATTTATTAAGGTCCTAACCCGCACATAGGTAGATCAATGTATTCGGATGTAATAAAGGTCAATATTAATAAGACCTTTCAATAAAATAGAATAAGGCGGATGTAAGAAGACCTAATAGAAGCTTCTGCTTCTAGAATGATCTTCCTCT
>ML778894.1:448794-469478 GCA_009831015.1 Picea engelmannii
ATTTTTTCTTCATTTAAAAAACAATTGAGAAGATTTCTTTCTCATTTATTTTTTAATGTAAATTAAAAAAAAAAAAAAATAGTAAATAAATTTTGAAGTGACCATTTAGGATTCAATTTTTGGGTTTCTAAATTAGAAAAAATGGTGCTACCATTAGCACGACTTTTTTATTTGGTGGTTGATTTTCATGTTTTTATGCAAACATATGGGTTTAAGGGATAGAGTTCTCGTTTTAAGGTTAGAGTTCTCATTAAGTCGATAACTATGTTTGTTGTTTTCTTTTCAGTAGGTACCATGTTGCAGTCCTCTATAGCTCGAGTCTGGATATGAGTCTTCTCTATTCCAGGGTGATCATTAATCCTTTGGACAATATTTCTATTTTCTTCATGAACAACTTTCCAATCTCTTCTATCCTTTAGATTTGCACCAGTGAACACCTTTTTTCACTGTGTCATCTGTTTGTGAGTCCGCAACTCACTTTCTCTTCATCAGGTTTTTCTCTTCGTGTTCTCATCATGCTTTGTTATCTGTGTATCTCGTGTGTCTCCCTGTCTTCCTTTCCCTATGAATCAACCTGCTTCTTTCATGTGTTTTCTTCATGATTTTTCCACCTTTGGTATATTATTCCACCAATCCCTTAGGATTCCTGTGGATTCTGTCAGATGCGACCTCCAGTAAGGGATTCAAATTTTGAAGGGGAAATCCAAGGAATGAACTTTCGTCATATTTTGAAGGGGAAATCCCAGGAATTTACTTTTGTTGTATTTGTGGCAGGTTGACACCATTATCATTCACACTCATGTATTGTGTTTTCAAACCATTGATTCTCCCTCTTATCATGGGACTTGTTAATTCATATCTGAGTTGTAACATAGACTTGGACATCGATAAAAAGTGTCATAATCTTAATTATAGTTCCAAATCATAGAATTTAGCAAACCAACAATTGCAACAAGGTTGTCTCAATATCTATACATGTGAGAGAAGGTGATACCAACAATCACAATGCTTGCATGTGTAATCCTTCAAATGATGAAAGATGGAAATCCTTTGCATAGGGAACAATGTACATATTTGTTGTAAAATGATAATCATATGGTTTTCTCAACTCCTTAAGCATTGTTCTTCTCTATTTTTTTAAATTGGTTTTGTTCTTGCATTGGCCACCAACTCTTTCATCTTGTTGTCTTAACCATCTCACTTCATTTTGACTATAGGTGGGCATTTAGGAAACAACCACATTAAATTCAAATTCATAGAAAAGTGAAGTTGCAGATTTACATGACACTTGATACATGATATTATATCATGTTTTTTGTATTGTGAAGATACGAAGACTAAATGGTCATGGGAGACCTTAGAACAATAACCCTAATAAAAAGTCCAAACTAAAAAATCGAGAAATGTATGTTTGACAAAACAGTGTATTCCCACACAGGACAAACACCTTCAATAACCACTCACACAACCTAGTCAAATATCAATACACAAATGTTTTTACATGGCTAAAAAAATCAAAGAGGGAAACAGTCCACGACCCTAACCAACATGGCCACTTGAGGTGATATATTAATGCAAAAGAAAAATATTTTACAAGAGAGTTTCTCACAACTAATCATTAGAAAATGACCCTTCATTCTCTTTAAATAAATATCATGGACAAATCAGGTGTTAAGACATGGATTAATGTAGGCATTAAGATCGAGGAAATTATGAGAAATTTGATCACTCTATGTCTAGAAAAAATTGTGATTGTTGGATTACATAACTACAAATGCTTATTAATGCATACTAAAGAAACACACTTTTACCTAAAGAGACATTAGACCAAGTTGATCTTAACTAACTTTTAAGTGTCTAAATATCCTAATAATTTAAATGTTAGGGTCAACAATTGGCATGCTAATCTAATAAATGAATTATGGTGATGTGCTCATATACATGGAGGTTGGGAGTTCTCTCTAACCAATGCAGTTATTATTATCGATATTCACAATCATATCTTAATCCTAACACCATTGTTACACTAACTTTCAATCAACAATTTCAATTAAAATTTTATTTTTAAATTAATGGAATTTCTTGAAGTGAAATTTTAAGGATTAGGGTTTTTGTTGCTCACCTCTATGCTACCAAGAGAAGGAGGGATACAAGGTTCCTCTTACAGTTAGGCCCTAGCGTAGGAACCTTCAGGTGGGGGTTTCCACTAACCTTCCTTTGAGCCACCACCGGACCAACGTTCATGAATTTTCTTTGAAGGTGCAGCCAAAGGAAAAGAAATGGAGATTGACACTAGACCAGGTCAAGAGAAAACAACACATCCTTGGGAACCTAGGAAATGCATACCTCGGGAACCACTAGCACTGAAATATGTGATCCGTACATGCAGAATCGAAGAACATAAGCAATACATGAGGAACTATGCACTGGTGGGAGGATTCCTATCCCTATGGCCCTCTGAACGTGAGGTCTTCAAATATATATGCCATTGGTGGAAACCTAAAGGACACTATGACCTACAACTCGACTCTAATGGATTCTTTACCATCATATTCCACAACCTAGAAGATTGAAACCGCATATGTGACAGGGGACCTTATTTCTTCAACCTAGTTGTCCTCTTCCTGTGCTTCTGGATAGATAAGTTTAACCTAGAAAAATAAGACTTTGTGCACACCCCAGTATGGATCTGTCTATACTCCCTACCACATGTTTTTTGGCTAGAAGAGATCCTGGAAGAAATAGGAAACACCATTGGGGTTTATGTCAAATCCTTAGAGGCAACCAAGAAGAGAAGGTATACCTCTCATGCTTGCATATGTGTTTATATCAAAATCTTGAAGACCCTCCCAAGATCCATAGCCCTGGAATATCATGATGAGGATTGGTGTCAAACTATTCACTATGAGAATGTACCATTTCAATGTAGAAAATTACACAAGCATGGGAATCTATTCAGAGACTGTCCTCTGAACACCATCGAGAGAAAGGCCGATAACCCTCAAGAAAATAAATCAAGGGATGGTTTCACACATGTAGTTGGTAGGTGAAGCCAAAAAAACTGGAAAATTGTGCAAAATGCCAACAAGGAACTCCCTTCCAACAACTCCTTTAGTTTCCTTCAACAAATTCCATAATACATGGACAAGATACAACTACCTCCTCCAGACACTACAAACCATAGAAATGAAAAAGAAAATCCTTTAAACACCCTCGTCTTGGAGAATATCCCCTCCTCTTCCCCTTTCCACACCAAAGATGGAGAAGCATACAACATTGAAGAAGGAGACACCGAAATGGACCTAGAGGAACAATATCTAGCAGGAGTAGACCTCAAACACCTAGAACAAGCCTACCACAAGAAGGAACTGTACACCATCCCTTCGGATTAACTTTGCAAGGTTCATAAGGTTTTCCTCAACTCCTCAGCGGTTTCTATTTCCATATCCACCACTCGCTTGGGCATCCAGCACATCCAACAAAGAGATCAACATAGGCCTCAGAAGGACGATAAGAAAAGGGGAAGAAAATCCACCTAGAAGCTCATACAGGAAATCAGTCAATTCCTGTTAAACTTAGGTTAGATACATCTCATCTCTAATATATTTACTCCTCTCACCTCTCCATCCTGATCATGAAGCTCATCTCTTGGAATATACACATTCTCAATGGTCATAGTAAGAAAAGGATTCTATGATATCGTATCATAGCAGAACAACCCGATATTATTTTACTTCAAGAAACAAAATGTACATAAAATCCTCTCTAGATGCTAGAAATAGGGAAAAATGATGACCATCGATTCCAAAGGAACATCTGGTGATTTGGACATTCTCTGGAACCCCATCACTATGATGTTGGATAGTTTATTCACTACCAGATGGACAATCTTAGCAGAATACCAGCTCATTGGCTCCAATAACCCATGCTTCCTTGCAATTTTTTATGTCCCAACCACTCCGGGGGACAAGCTCAAATTCATTCAAAATATGGATTGGCTGGCTAACCTTACCATTGATCATAGTTGGATACTAGGGGGGGATTTCAACATGACCTGCCACCTAGAAGAGAAATGAGGCAAGACTCATAGACTCAAGGTGGAAAGTGGACACATTTAGGCTCTAATCGATAAGCTTTGCTCATAGATATGGAAACCGAAAATGGCCTCTTGACCTAGTTAAAATGTGTTCAGGATCCCAAAAGGTGGTGTTTCATTTGGATCGATTCTTGGTATCGTAATCCCTCTTTATGGATGGACTATCGATGAATGCTAACATCTTGGATACCTCTGGTTCTAACCATTGGAATATAAAGCTCTGACTAGACATATCTAGCTCTTTTGGATGAAATCCCTTTAGATTTGATCAATTTTGGTTCAATCATCCAGAGTTCGATGCCCTGACCCCCACCTAGTGGGGTGAAGCTGCCATCTCTCATGGTTCCAAAATGTTCTGATTTCAGCAAGGACTAAATTTTTTTAAGTAGCGTATTAAGATTTGGAATAAATAGAATTTCGAGAACATTTTTGAAGCCCAAAGAAATATGAACAATCAAATGAATCTCATCCAGATCCAAATCAGGAATTGTGGTCTCACAGAGGAAATCAAAGAGCAGGAAACACTACTCAAGAAAAAGTTGGAGGAAAGATGGTCTCAAGAGGAATTTTTGTGCAGGCAAAAATATCGAATACAATGGCTCCAAGAGGGGGAATGAAATACTAAGTTCTTCCACCAGGCGATGATCCAGTGGAGACAAAGCAATCAAAAAATGCACTTGGTCATGAAGCAAGGTCAAGTGCTTCAAAATCATGAAGATATCGAGCAAGAACTAGTCTCTTATTACCAAGACCTACTGTCTGAACCCTCTGTTGACAAATCTCTCGAAATAGAAAAGATCACCCAACACATTCCTAGTATCATAACTCAGGAGTAGAATGAAGATTTGTCCAAAATAATCACTATTGAAGAAGTAGACCTAGCTTTGCAAGACACCCACAAAGGTAAATCTCTAGGTCCAAATGGCTTCACAATAGACTTCTATCACTTTTGTTGGCCCATGATATGAGAGGAAGTTTGGGACATCATCGAGGACTCTCAAATCTCTGGTTATTTTCTTCTTGCTCTTAATGCCACTTTCCTAACCCTCATCCTAAAATAATATCAAGTCACTCATCCTAAGTAGTTCAGACCAATTTCTCTCTGCAATCTATTTTATAAGTTGTTAAGAAAAGTGATTGCTCAACGCCTCAAACCCCTCCTTCCCTTCATCATTTCCCCTAAGTAGTCAGGATATGTTGAAGGCATGCAAATTATCGACAACGTCATCCTTTCACATGAAGTCATACACTCTCTTCAGAGTATGGGAACACCAGGTATGTTATTAAAGTTAGATCTCTCCAAATCTTTTGATAAATTAAGTTGGGATTATATGAAATCCATTCTTCTTGATTTTGGCTTTGCTCCTGACTGGGTAGACTGGATTCTAAATATCACCTCCTCTTATTTATTCTCCATTCTGATCAATGGTGTTCCTTCCCACCCATTCTCTCCCTATCAAGGAATTCGACAAGGGGATCACTTGTCCCCCTTCCTTTTCATCATCATGGAAGAACGGCTTAGCCATTTCATTACAACGTCCATTGTTGATAAATATCTAGTTGGTCTCCCCCTTCATGGCATGGATCCCCCAATCTCCCACAACCCATTTTTTGATGATACCTTAATGATGAGATCCCCTATTTTCCATGAAGCCCATCAAGTCCTTTGTATCCTTCAAAATTTTTGCATAGCCTCATGAATGGACATTAATAGAGAAAAATCAAGCCTTTTTTTTTAACACCCCCATCCCTGTTCAACTTCATATTACCAACATCCTGGGTTTTAAATGTATCTCCCTTCCATCCAAATATCTCGGCATTCCCCTTATCAATAAAAATATATGAAAAATATCTTGGGAGGGGCTCCTTTCCTCCATGGGTAAAAGAATCTCCTCTTGGGTCTTTCATTTGCTCAACCTCACCAGTTTCCTCATCCTCCTCAAGTCTGTCCTTCAAACCTTTCCTATCTATTCCTTCTCTAATCTGGAGGCCCCTATCTTCATTCCAACAACCATCAAAACCCTTCAAAGAAATTTTTTATGGAAGGGGTAAATGAATTAGCAAAAAATAGATCTGATTAGCTAGGAAAATATATCCAAACCAAAATTAAAAGGAGGTCTTGGCTTACGAGACCCAGCCATTTTTCATAAAGTTATTAGTGCTAAGGTTTGGTGGAGATGGTTAAAGCAACCCAAATACCTCTGGTCCCGACTGTGGAGAAAGAAATATGTTATGAACATTGTAGAAAAGAATCTTATTAGATGGAATGAAAACACTCTAGGATCCTTGATCTGGAATGGTGCGAACCAAACCTACTCTTTGATTGCATATGACGCTTTCTGGAAATTACAAAATGGAAAAACAACTTCCTTTTGGTATGACTGTTGGCAATAATGGCCCTCTCTAGCACATAAATCCATTGCTAATAACCTTCTTTCCCACACCACACAGGCGGGTCTAATCATAGTCACAAACTACTAGAAAGAGGACCCCCTTGGAACAACATGGAAACATTGGAAGTTCACCTGCACAAAACTCCACATTCCTACACATGTGGATCTTCAGCCTTGGCATGAGTTAACCTTCTCCAAAAAAATTCAAATTCTTCAAGGAGATGACATCCAGCACTGGGGGTACTCATTGAGGGACACCTTTGCCATTAGAGAATCTTACAACATAAATACAACCTCCCAAGAGTTCCACCAAGAGAAATTTTGGGGGAAAATATGGTCGACCAAGAACTGACCAAAAATTAGCACCCTCCTCTGGCTTGTCATGCATAAAGGTATCCTCACTTGGGACAATCTCACCAAAAGAGGCTTTGTCGGGACCTCCATTTTTCCTCTTTGTTGGAAAGATTCAGAATCTCAAAATCATCTCCTCAATCTCTACTCCTACAGTACACAAATCTAGGACTATTGGGCTTTAATCATGTGCACCATGGATCGCAATTGAGAAGGCCTCAAGGAAACCATAAAAGGATGGAGAGACTCATCTTTTCATTCTCCTATCCTCAATCACATCTACTTCTGGGTTTCATCCTCTGGAAGATCTAGAAAGAATGCAATAGGAGGATCTTCCATTCATCTCATCTTGATCAACAAATTGTTTGGAAACACATATATGACAATATTAGAGTAACCATCCTCTTGCATCCTTGGAAAGATGATGACTTGTCTTGTCCTCCCCAAGAAAAGTGTATCTTGGACAAATAGATCATCAAATTCCACCCACACTTTTCAAGGAAACCCCAAAGATCACAAGCCATAGGAAGCCCATCACAATGGTTAACTCCAGCTCTAGGTTTTATCAAGTTAAACTTCTATGGAGCCTCCAAAGGAAATCCGGGCCCTGCTAGCTTTAGAGTGGTTATTTGCAATAGTCAAGGAAACGTTATGCTTATCACTTCATATAGAATTGGACATAACAAAAACAGCAATTGAGCTCCTAGGTCTCATGAAAGGCTTACAACTTGCTCAAGAGTATGGCTACAACAAGATGATCATTGAAGGGGACTCACAAATAATCCTTAGCCTCTTTGAACAAATACTCAACAAGTGGATCTCAACATAATCTCCCCTTGCCAGGAACTTACCACGGGACTCAGTACCATTGCATCTCTCATCAGGCCTCACTTGGTGCTGATTCCCTTGCATGTGCAAAGGAAATCCAATCAGATAGCAGACAAATTAGCCAGTATTGGTGTGGCTCTAGAAGGACCAAATCTCATTTGTTCATCCCCCACCCACAATGATCATCCCATCCTCTAGGAATGTATTGCTAAGGCTCTCAGCAAATATATCCCCTCAGATGGGGTGTCAGAGTGCTCCATGCGTCCAGGGGAGAAGACAATGTCTTCCACCTTTCCACAGACCATGTGAATGGAACCTGCACCCTCCCTCCTGCCTTTATTACTCCCCTATGTGATCTGCAACTCTTCAATGATGTGAAATCCTAACTAACTGCTCCAATGCACCCTGTGATGGTTTCTTGTCCTAGATATGGAGGAAGTGCATTGACCAGTACTTCTACACGTTTGTACACTTAATCTCTAGTTTCCTTCTTATGGCGACGCTCCTCTCTCTGGTTTTCATCCATTGTTCTCTCCTGTCTGTTTCTCTTGCACTCTCTCAGTTTTTCTGGTTCC
The DNA here is from genome assembly GCA_009831015.1 of Picea engelmannii. NCBI lineage: Eukaryota > Viridiplantae > Streptophyta > Pinopsida > Pinales > Pinaceae > Picea > Picea engelmannii. The sequence continues at coordinate 457,038 of ML778894.1, forward strand.
CACCTTGGTCTCCTTATTTGCACCTCTGCCTCTCCCTCACGTACGCTTGGTTATGCCTTTCCTTCACATAAAGCAAAAGAGAGGCACTCTTTGGTACTAGAACAAAGCAACCATGTCCAACAGACACTCTACTATCCTCACTCATGTGCTTAGCTCCTCGCCACCTTATTCCACTCAGTCCTCCCCAGGCCAAGGTGGTATTATTCCTTTGTCATCGCCATGAGATTGTAGGGTTTAGTAGTTTGATATAAAAGGTAATTCTCTAGGCTATGCTCCTCACCCACTCCTGGATTTTTCCTTGTCTTCACAACCAACCCTTGCACGCCCAACGAGTCCACCACCCTTCGTTGCCTTGCCACCACCTTTTTCCCCCCCATCGCCACCTTCTCTACCTTCTCGGGAAGAGTCCAAAGACCAAACATAAGAGGTCCTTGTATAATTGTAGGTGCCTCCAAGCCAGACTCTTCTCCAATAGGACTATGCTTCATTCCCAAGACTTAGACACTCGGTCTCGATTCTTCAATATTTTGTCTTTGTAGTTCACACAGATGTCGACGACCTCTGCTTTCGATTGGAACACTTTGAACAACACGCAAAGAAAATTGAATCTATGCTTGCAACCCTTATCTACTCTCTGCACTCACCAGAATTTGGCACCAATTGCCTAGCATCTCCAAGGGCATTTGTTGCTCCAGACATCCAAAGGGATAAAGAACGAGACGTTGATGAGCGCGTCGGGGAAGACGAGGACAAGAGAGAGGGTCAGACATCATGAAATTCTGCAAGCACACATGTGTCATATTGCTTGTTTCATTTTGACAAATGTTAGTTGTCTTTGGGATATTCTTCATAGGCAGTCGGAGTCTAGCATTGTCAATATTTTGAGTCTTTCAACAGATTGTCCTCTTTTTTTTACAATATGCATGAATTGTTCAGTCGAATCAGTTTCCTCATGGGGCGATTTAGACAAGTATGTTTAAGTTTTCAGTGGCTCATAAGGTCAAGATTCTGGCTAAGTTGGTTTCCCTTCAGGGCAACTTAGCAAAATCAAACCCCGATATCATAGTCGATACTATAATTTTTCTCCATGAAAGGTAATATATAAATTCTTAATTAAAAAAAAAAAAAAAAAATTATTTAATAATTTTAATTCAAAGTATCTTTGGGAATAATCTTGCTCTTCTATATTTTTCCTAGTTTGAATAGAAGTGGGAAGATAGCATACCTGGAGAAATATCCCAATTCCTCATCTACATAAAGAAAACACACATCGTGTGGCAATGGAAACTTTAAGAATACAAAGAATTCACAAAAATAGAAATGTATCATCTAAGTACCCAAAATATTGTAGGTGTGATCCCAAGAATCAAGCATGCATCCCAACAAAATTAAATTCAAGAAGAAAATATTCAAAGGTATCTGTGTGGGGGTCATGGTGCCAACTTTGCCTATGTTACATCCTTGTTTCTTCACACCACTAGGGAATGGGTTGCCTTCAATTTTCTTAGTACATTGTTTTTCTCTTTTAACCACTTACTTAATGTAATATTTTGTTAACCCTCTATATTATAAAAGGGAACAAATGTGGAAAAATGAAATGGATCCAACTTAGAAGAAAACTATTCATGTAGAGACAAACTCTACTTTGCAATGGCTAATCCAATAGCAACCACACACTTCTCGTATATTAAAGTATCACAAATTATTCTATAAGACAGATAGGTGTTATTATTTCCAACTCAAAGTATATCAAGACAAATTGATTCTATATAATTACATAATCAAACATGAACTGTTGCTCCTTGGATTCCTTCGATTCACCATGTCTAGCCTTTACTTGGCTCTAATTTCTTGGAACCTTTCAAGAAGCTTCTCTTTCCTTACAAATTTTCTTACTCGATTATGTAAGTTTGTTGTTATCACAATAATCAATGTTGAGAACTTGTAAAATTCTTCTTTAATCACATTAAATGATATGGAATTCTTTGTTGTGGAAATATTCCAAATAGTTATTTGTTGCTTTGTGTTTTTTAACATGTATTTGGACATAAATGATATTGGTATGTGTGCCTCTTTTGTATCTATATAAGCATAACACATGTGTGTTCCTATCGGCCAAGAAAGTGCACATCATATAAAGTACATAACAAAACCAATTTATAAATAACACGGTGCATGTGTTTAGCATATAGAAACATGTAGGTATTATTAACAACTAGTGTTCATGGCATAATATCTATTTTGACACAAGATATTGACTACTTTAGGGATAACAATCATAGACTTATCCCCTCATAATCACTTCTAGAACTCATAAACTATGAATGGGGAAGTAAACTACCACAAAATCCTAGTATAAGGAATGTTTACTCTAGAAATAGGATATGGGCATGATTTTCATGGCTTGCGTAATATAAACGAAGGACATTGTCCCTAATAATTTTTTGTACATCTCATTGGCCATGTATGGGTCCAATACCATGGCATAGTCCTTATAGAGGAAATCCTTCTCTTATGGCTGGGATAAATGCATTGTTTTAACATCTGGCACAACTTGTATGGGTATCATGTCCCAACTTATGGTTCAAGGATGAAAATTATGGATATCTACACTAAGTGCTCTTTTAGGATTCATGGACCCTACACATGACCTCAAATCACCATAGGGACCTTGTAGGGATAATTTTTGGTTTATGATTAGGAATGATAAATACACTTTCTATGGTCCATGCATGGGGTTGTGAACCATCATACAAACCATGTAGAGGTAATATTTGTTTTATGAACGAGATATGGTTTCAAAGTATGGATGGGCCATATTTCTTAGAACATGGTTCAAGGAAAACAATTGATGAATTAGTCCATAACATTTATTTTTAGGGCTCATGCGCCATTCACATTGGAAAAAATCATCACAAAGGATATATAAAAGGATGTTTGGATTTCAAGTGAGATATGATAATAATTATAATCATTAGTGCATCATGTATGGGCCTGATATCTACATTTATGGTTGGGTGATTAAAACTAGGTAGTTGAGATACAACAAATTCTTCTAGGGCTCATGAGACATACATAGGGACGAAACCTAGCAGAAAGGCCCTATAAATGGAATCTTTGGCCTAGATATGGGAACAATTATGATGTTTGGCATAACATTGATAGGTCATGTAGACTAAGGCACATTTTAAGTATGACAACTAGGGACTTTGATCATGAGATGAACTGCTAGGGATTAGGGGAAATATGCATGTCCTCGAATAACCAAAATTGCCTCACAGAGGACACATTATCCCTATCAAAATAAATCTTATGTTTGGAGAAACATGAATAGGTCTTGTGTCCTAGGACAACGCTTATATACATAAATCAGGGACATTGGCTCTAATATTTTTTTCTATGATTCACAGGACATACATAGGACCCTAAACCTCGATAGGGTTCTTGAAGATGTAATATTTGGCTTGAAATTAGGATATGGTTATTAGTGTGACATTTTGTATGGTTAAATTGGGTCTTATGGTCTAGGCCATGTTTTAATACCAAAACCAAGAGACATATGCCTTAATAGTTTCTTGTAGGGCTCATGGCTCATATATAGAGCCCAAAACTACCCTAAATGCATTGTAGTGGGAATTATTGCCCCATAAGTGGGATATGCATACTTTTAACATTTAGTGTAGAAAGGATGAGTCCCATGGCCCAATTCATTTTTTAATACCAAAAACCAAGGACTCAGGCCTTGATGATTGGCCCCAACGATTTGTTTTATATCTCATTAAACATGCACAAGGTCATAAATTGCCACAAAGGACCCATAAAGGGAATTGTTTACATATGAATGGTGTGTATGAGTAATTTTGACAATTTGTGTACCATGGATGGGTTTATTTAGGTGTAGGAACTAAGGACTTAGGTCCTAATGTTTCCTACTAAGGATCATGGGCCATGCAAGGGGCCCCATAGTATCATTACTATTCTTGGGTGACTAGAAGCCATGTTTAGTGCCTCAACTTTGAGTTTCCAACTTTGAGATACCCATTGCTAAAAATTTGCAAATGGTGCCAATATCCTCACTTAGTCGCCAAGGACCCCTTTGGGAGGTCATATGTGGTGGTTCAAGGAGGAGTATTTCTTATCGCTAGATGCCTAGAAGCACTATTTATATCATAAGGTCCATGTTATTTCCCTCGACCATGTCTAGGGCCTCAAAACCCATGCCATATGCTCAAAACATCCAAATGGTCTCCATATCACCATACAAAGTCGAAGGATACACTTAAGAGGTTATCTCAACTATTAGTCATGTCTCTTCAAATATGTCTACATCACACTTAGGTTTTAGGTAACCAAGTTGGTGGTATGGATTGCATAAAACATATCAAAATAAATATGTTGTTCATCTTTCAATATGTCATATTTTGGCAAACCATTACAATATGTTACAAATAACAATAGCTAATGAAATTGCAAACACACATAGACGTGTTTATGCATATATTATCTAAAATAATCACATTTTCATTATGTTAAGACGTTGAAATGCTAAACTGATGCTTGACATTCAAATTTATGTGTGTGATTACTTTATTGTTTCAAAAACATTATAAGAAATAATATTTTTTATTTACGAATTCTATTATTTAGATATTAAAGAATTCCACTTACACAAACATATATCTTATGCTCTCACAGAAAAATAAAAATTGTTACTCAATTTTTTAAGTTTTATCCTCTTACCCATACAAATCAATGAATATTTATTTTTTACATTTCTATTACATATACAAAATATCTTAAGAAAATTAAATTTCACTAGTGACTCATGATTTTTAGTGAAATAATTAAATATTATATTTATTTAAGTTTATAATTTGTAAAGATAAATGGTTGTAGAGAAAAGTATGTCTCTTATTTGTCATGTAATACAAACTAATGGATGTGTGTTCTATATGTTGTTAAATTAAATATTAGTTTATAATGGTCAATTAGAAATTAGACTTAGGCATTAATAAAGTGAAAGTGACTTTAGGTTAATTTATTTTCTTTTAGGTCAGATATTTGCTTTTAGGTTATATTTTCACTTTATCCCACACTCATAAAGTGGTTTGACTCTACTTGATTGTAACCTATATAAGAAAGCTATTTTCTCTCTTATTTCATTGATTGAATAAAGACAGGTAACCTTATTCAAGTTATCTTGGTTTCTGTGTGTGCTCAATTTTCGTTACATGGTATCAGAGAGAGGTTAGGGCCATAGAGTCTGGGAGAGTGTGAAGACCTACAGAATGATGCCGGCAGTGATGGACTGAGGGATCGATAGCGTAGCACACTCAAGGAGTCGAAAGGGTTTTGGATCATCCAGAGCCGGGTTCATTTGATTTTTTGGTTTTAAAAGCCAAATTGGTCTGTTCTTACCCAGATTGGTGCCTAGCTTCAAAGATTTGGTGTTTTTTTTACTGATAATTTCTTGAGTTAGCAGATTTGAGGAGAAATTGGTTTCTTTGGAGATGGTTGAGGGTACATTGCAGGTATTTTGCCTTTATTTATCTACTAAGATCAGTATTTTACGATCATCTATGGCTACATTGACCAACATCATGTTGGAAGGCAACCAAAAGTTCTCTGGGAAGAACTACAATACCTGGAAGCAACGCATGTTGGCCATTTTTGCATACCAGTGCCTATAAGATGTTGTTCTGGGCACAAGTCCTCATCCCACGGTTGCAAGTAAAGGCCAGGACAAGTTTGATGGCCAAGACAGAGAGGCCATGATGCTGATCAAATTGTCCATGACAGATGAGATGCTACCTGAGGTTCAGAATGGGAAGACAACTGCAGTGATCTGGAAATAGTTGAAAGAGACCCATGAGACTTCAGATAAGGGTCAAGTGTTATTTTTAAAGAATATGTTGTTCTCGATCAAGATGAGTGAGGGTGCCTCTCTCCAAGAGAACTTACTCAAGATCAAGGACATTTGGGAGAAGTTGGAAGCCATTGGTCGGAAGATGGCAGAAGAGGACATGGTGGTGATCATGCTGAACAACTTGCCAGGGTCATACGAGAACTTTAGTGAGACCCTGAACATCACAACTACAGATGTTGACCTGAACTTTGGAGAGCTATCCAATAAGCTCTTGCAGCAGGACAGGTGGAAGAAGCAGTTTGGGAGCAATAGTGAGACAGAGGGTTCAAAAAAGGCCTTTGCATCCAAAGCTAAAGGCAAAGGCAAATGGACAAGGAAACCTCGTCCAGGCAATGATGAGGATGCCACCAAAAGCCTGAGGACCATCACTTTTCATTACTATGGGAAGACTGGCCATATGAAGAAGCACCATAGAAAGCAATTAGGAGATCAAAAGCACAAACATGGAGGGTCTCAATAGAAGGCCCATGTCACAGAGCACACAGAGGAGAAGGAGGCAACCTTTTATGCCTTTATGTCCTATACACACGAAGATCAGTCCAAGTCATCTTCTTGGTTTGTTGATTTAGGCACATCCAGGCATTTCACCAATCAGAAAGATTGGTTCACAGAGTTTACACCTAGTCCATCCAAATACTCGGTGATCTTCGGTGGAGGCAAGGAGTATAATATAATCGGCAAGGGGAATGTTCAGATTTCCTTCGGAGGAAAGATGCTTATGTTTCTCAATGTACACTATGTGCTAGGTATGGAGCTTAATCTTCTCTCAGTTAGTCAGATTATGAGGCACTCTCCTCACTTGGATGTCAACTTTAGTAATCACAAGTGGTATATCGTTGACAAGAATACCAAGAAGATCATTGTTCTTGGTGTGGAGGACCATGGTTTGTTCAGATTGGTGGATATTGGGCAGGGTAGAGAGCATGCACTGGCAGTGAAAAGTGCATCAGACATCTGCACACTATGGCATTAGAGGTATGGGCATGTCAATTTTAAGTACCTCTCAAAGTTGGAACGAGAGAAACTGGTAGATGGACTTCTAGACATTCAGCAGAAGATTCAAGGAGTTTGTGGAGCTTGTCAGGCATGGAAGCAACATCAAGAGCCATTTGATGAAGGACAATCTTGGAGAGTGTAGAGGGTCCTTCCACTGGTTCATGTAGACGTATGTGGACCAATGAACACAACATCAATCACTAGTGCCAGGTATTTCCTTCTATTTTTTGATGATTTCAGTAGGAAAATGTGGGTGTATCTTCTGAAGTTGAAATCTGACATGTTTAAATAATTTCAAAACTTTAAAGCATTAGTTGAGAATGAGTCAGGTTGTCATATTACCTCTCATAGATCTGATAATGGTGGAGAATTATTCTCTAAAGAATTCAATGATTTTTGTGCTAAACATGGGATCAAGAGACAATACACCACACCCTATACTCCACAACAAAATGGGGTGGTTGAAAGGTGAAACCCCACTATCACAGAGATGTCCAGATGTATGTTGTAGAATAGGTATGTTCCTAATAGGTTTTGGGCAGAGGCAGAGTTCACAGTAGTGTACTTGTTGAATAGATATCCCATGATGGCGGTAAAGCAGAAGCCTCCAGAGGAAGCATGGTCTGGAAGAAAGCCCAAAGTAAGTCACTTGAAGGTCTTTGGTTCTACTGCTTACACTTGGATTCCAGATGTGAAATGAACCAAGTTAGATCTGAAGAGTAAGAAGATGATGCTTACAAGGAACAACGACACCCATAAAGCTTACATATTAGTTGATGTTGACACTGATAAGGTGAGCTTTAGTAGAGATGTTGTTGTTGATGAGGAGGTTGGAATCTTCCATACTCCTCCCACATTCAGAGTTACTAAGCAACCAGAAGTCATTGAAGGTTCATGTGTCAAGCTTCTAATAGATCCACCTAAAGGGGGGAAATATTTTGAGCATGATGATGAGGAGTTAGAACATGATCAATCTCCTAGGTCAGTCAGATCAGTACATTATGAAGCAAGAAGCCCAAGTCATGGTGGCAATATTGACTTCGCAGCTAGGGATTCCAAAAGACCCAAGTGGTGTCACAACACCATTGGAGATGTTCAGATAGGAGATATGATCGAGGGAAGATCATCATGAGGTAAGAGTAAACAATAGACTGGCACAATCAACTTTTCTCTTATGGCCAATATTTAGGAGATCTATTAGCCTCAGGTATTCAAGGAAGAAAAAGGAAGACCGGAATGGGAAAAGTCCATGGAGGTCGAACATGAAATTTTGATGAAAAATCAGACTTGGGATCTCACAGCTCTTCCATCAGGGAAGAAACCCATTGGCTGCAAATGGGTGTACAAGGTCAAGTACAAGGCAGATGGTACACTTGACAAGTACAAAGCATGGTTAGTTGTGAAAGGATTCTCTCAGCGAGAAGGCATTAACTATGAGGAGACTTTTTCTCCTACAGCGAAGATGAGCACTATTTGTCTTGTTCTAGCCATGGCAGTACAACAAGGCTGGAAGGTCCACTAGATGGACATGAAAAGTGACTTCCTCAATGGAGATTTGAAGGAAGTGGTATACATGTACCAATCAGAGGGGTTTCAGGTTGTAGGGAAGGAGCATCTAGTTTGCAGAATAAAGAAGGCTCTATATGGTCTAAAACAGGCACCAAAGGCATGGTACATCAAGATTGACAGGTATTCGGTTCACATTCCAACTTATATGTCAAAAGAGTTGGTAATGAGATCATTATTCTGGTTGTTTATGTGGATGATATCATTATTACAGGTAGTGAGGAAGATGCAATTACATGGATCAAATCCAACATGAGTAGAGCACTTGACATGACAGATCTAGGCCTCCTACACTATTGTCTGGGTGTAGAAGTTTGGAAAACAGGGAGCAACATTTTTGTCTCACAAACAAAGTATGTCAGGAGTTTTTTGGATAAGTTCAGGATGGAGGATTGCAAAATATCCTCTACACCTATGGAGAAAGGGATGAAACTTTCAGCCAAGACTGACTCAAAGGCAGTCAGTGAGTCACTATACAGATAGCTAGTGGGCAACTTGATATATATTACAACCACTAGACCTGATCTGAGTTTCACTGTGAGCTTCATTTCCATATTTATGACAACACCAAAAGTAGAGCACTCGACATCAACAAAGCGAGTGCTGAGATATGTGAAAGGGACACTTGACTTTGGTATTTTGTATAGCAAGAGAAAAGATCCAAGGTTGTGTGGGTATACAGATTTAGATTGGGTAGGTTTTGTTGATGACAAAAAATCCACTTCTGGGTATGTCTTAAGCCTTGTCACGGGTGCAGTCACATGGACCAACAAGAAACAACATCCAGTCGCCCTTTCATCGACAGAACCAGAGTATCGAGGAGCATTGAAAGGTCCATGCGAGACAGTTTGGCTCAAGAGGATGTTATTAGATATGCATATGCAACAGAGAGAGCCTACACCCTTGTTCTGTGACAATCAAGGGGTAATGAAACTTGCCAAGAATCCAGTCTTCCACGAGCATACCAAAAATGTTGATACACACTATCACTTCATCAAACAGCTTGTAGAAGATGGAACTATTCAGCTGCAGTATTGTCCTATAGAGGATCAAACTACATACATTTTCACCAAGTCTTTGGGTCCCGAAAAGCATGTAAAATTTCGAAAGAAACTTGGTGTAGTGAGTAGATTGACCATTAAGGGAGGGTGATAAATTAAATATTAGTTTATAATGGTCAATTAGAAATTATACTTAGGCATTAATAAATTCAAAGCGACTTTAGGTTAATTTATTTGCTTTTAGGTCATATATTTTCTTTTAGGTTATATTTTCACTTTATCCCACATTCATAAAGTGGTTTGACTCTACTTGATTGTAACCTATATAAGAAAGTTATTTGCTCTCTTATTTCATTGATTGAATAAAGACAGATAACCTTATTCAAGTTATCTACATATGTGTTGTTACTTAAATGTAAATATGATTTTTAGTGAAATAATTAAATATTATATTTATTTAGGTTTATAATTTGCAAAGATAAATGGTTGTAGAGAAAAGTAGTCTTTCTTATTTGTCATGTAATACAAACTAATGAATGTGTGTTTTATATGTGTTGTTACTTGAATGTAAATATGGTTGATGTTTTTGGTTTTGCTTTGATTTTTGTTTTATAAAGATAAGACAAATTATAATGGTAATAAATTTTATTTTATTTTTATTAAACTATTTTTCTTAATGTGATTTTTTATGTTTTATATCTTTCTCCAACTATAAGAGAAATCATAATCATAGTCCAAAGACAAAAAATCATATAATAAAATTCATCTAACAAGATAGAAGAAAAATAACTATAATTATGTTTTTTTTCCATCTTTATTTTATTTTTCTTTTATTATATTAAATAACTTTATTTTTAAATAATGTTATTTATTTTTTTATGTTATGTTAAATTCAAAAAAAAAAAAACTTAAAAGAAAATTTATTTACAATTTTTATTTTTTCTTTATATCTCATTAAACATGCACAAGGTCATAAATCACCACAAAGGACCCATAAAGGGAATTGTTTACATATGAATGGTATGTATGAGCAATTTTGACAATTTGTGTACCATGGATGGGTTTATTTAGGTGTAGGAACTAAGGACTTAGGTCCTAATGTTTCCTACTAAGGATCATGGACCATGAAAGGGGCCCCATAAGATCATTTCTATTATTGGGTGACTAGAAGCCATGTTTAGTGCCTCAACTTTGAGTTTCCAACCTTGAGATACCCATTGCTAAAAATTTGTAAATGGTGCCAATATCCCCACTTAGTCGCCAAGGACCCCTTTGGGATGTCATATGTGATAGTTCAAGGAGGAGTATTTCTTATTGCTAGATGCCTAGAAGCACTATTTAGATCCTAAGGTCCATGTTATTTCCCTCAATCATGTCTAGGGCCTCAAAACCCATGCCATGTGCTCAAAACATCCAAACGGTGTCCATATCGCCATACAAGGTTACCCTTAAGAGGTTATCTCAACTATTAGTCATGTTTTATGTGTCATGTCTCTTCAAATATGTCTACATCACACTTAGGTTTTAGCTAACCAAGTTGGTGGCATGGAATGAATAAAACATATCAAAATCAACATGTTGTTCATCTTTCAATATGTCATATTTTGACAAACCATTACAATATGTTACAAATAGCAATAGCTAATAAAACTGCAAACATACATAGAAGTGTTTATGCATATATTATCTAAAATAATCACATTTTCATTATGTTAAGACATTTCAAACACACATAGACGTGTTTATCCATATATTATCTAAAATAATCACATTTTCATTATGTTAAGACGTTGAAACGCTAAACTCATTGAAATTTATGTGTGTGACTACTTTATTGATTCAAAAACATTATAAAAAAGTCATAATTTTTATATATGAATTCTATTATTTAGATATTAAAGCATTCCACTTACACAAAAATATATCTTATGCTCTCACCAAAAAAAAAAAAAAAATTGTTACTCAATTTTTTAAGTTTTATCCTCTTACCCATACAAATCAATGAATATTTACTTTTTACATTTCTATTACATATACAAAATATCTTAAGAAAATTAAATTTCAACAGTGACTCTCATGATTTTTCGTGAAATAATTAAATATTATATTTATTTAAGTTTATAATTTTTAAAGATAAATGGTTGTAGAGAAAAGTATATCTGTTATTTTTCATGTAATACAAACTAATGAATGTGTGTTCTATATGTATTGTTATTTAAATGTGAATATGATTTTTAGTGAAATAATTAAATATTATATTTATTTAAGTTTATAATTTGTAAAGATAAATGGTTGTAGAGAAAAGTAATATTTCTTATTTGTCATGTAATACAAACTAATAAATGTTTGTTTTATATGTGTTGTTACTTGAATATAAATATGGTTGATGTTTTTGGTTTTGTTTTGATGTTTTTTTATAAAGATAAGATAAATTATAATGGTAATAAATTTTCTTTCATCTTTATTAAACTATTTTTCTTAATGTGATTTTTTATGTTTTATATCTTTCTTCAACGATAAGAGAAATCATAATTATAATTATTATTTTTTATTTTGGATAAAGACAGAAAATCATATAATAAAAGTCATCTAACAAGATAGAAGAAAAATAACTATAATTATGGTTTTTTTCTATCTTTATTTTATTTTTCTTTTATTATATTAAATAACTTTATTTTTAAATATTGTGATTTTTTTTTAATATTATGTTAAATTAAAAAAAAAAATGTAAAAGAAAATTTATTTACAATTTTTATTTTTTCTTTGTCTTGTGAAATGATTTTGTTTTTCTATTTTATTAAATGATTTTTTTTTTTGCATTTTTTTCTATTTTATTAAATGATTTTTTTGTGGTTGCATTATTTTTTTCATGTTTTTGTCTTTTCTTATAAAAAAAAAGAGAGTAAAATTTTTTATTTTTTATTTTTTCCTTCAAAATTAAGATAGAAAAAA
>ML778894.1:475817-490756 GCA_009831015.1 Picea engelmannii
GAAAGTGACTCGAAGAAGAATTGGAATACATTCAGATCAATTTGAAAGAATGACAATAGTTTAATTTCTGTTGTGTAATCAAAGAAAGTTTTTTGCACTGTGACAACACACTATTTTCAGTTTACTGTTGAGGAGGTTAGAGCTGGTATGAAAAACAAATGAAAATACTATATAGTGCACTGTTTTTTATAAAGTAAACTTTATATTTTTTAATATAAGATTTTCTTTTCTATTTAAAAAAAAAGTGAATAGAAAATAAATTTCAAAAGATATTTTTGTTCCATTGACAACACGGATATCACAGGTATTCATTAGTTTTACTAACTGACGACTATGAGACGTGGCAGAATAGTGGACGCCGGCTTTCTTGGGGTTCATCTAACAAGCTTGAACGGTCACTATATGGGAGCAGGTTAAGGGATTTGAAATGCAATGGACTAATCAAAATTTATATTTTTACAATTTTATTAATACGTATTAAACATTTTTTTTCTCATTTTGATGATGGTTTAGGAGGATTCCTTATTACATTTTATCTATTAAATTTCAAATACCATCCCTGTAAAACAATGAGCAATTTATCTAAAGAGTTTTAAAGTGAAATATATTCAATTTCAAATACCATCCTTTAAAACAATGAACAATTTATCTAAAGAGTTTTAAAGTGAAATATATTACTGGTATTTGACAAATAACAAAAATACACACTTATTGTAATTATGGTTCATGCCTCGTGGGATTAAATATACAATGAATATGTTAAGAAAAACAGTAAACCTCTTACCATTTTTTATATATAACAAGGCTGAAGTTCGTTACAGTTAATATGTTAAGAATAAAAGGTAAACCTGTTACAATTTTTTATATATAACAAGTTTGAAGTTTGTTGTTGATGAGTTTTATGTATTTTTAAAAGATACATAGTGCCCTAAATTTTGATAGAGTTATTGAAAGATATAATATAATATAGGATATGGATAGTAGTATGATATTTTGTTTAATTTGATTGGGTTATATGGTTTGAGCTATGTTTTAAGACCAAAATAAGAGTTATATGTCTTAATAGTTTTCTTTAAGGTTTAGTGCTTATGTATACAATCTTAAACTACTTTATATGCATTCTTGTGGGAATTATTATCTCATAAGTGAGATATATGGGTGAATGGCTCTCGGCTAAAGGTTCAAGTTGAATGGTTCGTTTAGCCCCTCCCAGCCTGTGTGTTCGTGACTCTGAGGTAAAGACTAATAAAGCTCCTCCCTCCTCCTATTCCAACTCCTAATCTCTCGGTTGGTTCTTTTTTTTGGGAAAGCAGCAGACTCACTCATCAATCAAATCCAATCACAAATATCCTGATTGTAGCAACATATATAAGCACCAAAGTCTAAATGAAAGCATAACATCCCCCTCCCGCAAAGCGTCCACCCGGGGTTCATTCCGTGCCCCCCCCGCCTGTCGTTCGTCCATTAATAATTCTCATAAGTGAGATATATGCATACTTTTGATATTTAATGTAGAATGAATGAGTCTCATGGCCAAATCCTTTTTTTTTAATGCCAAAAACCAAAGACTCATGCCCCAACACTTTGCTTTATATCTCATTAAACATGCATAAGGTCCTAAACCACCACAAAGGCCTTATAATGGGAAATGTTGACCGTTCAATGGTATATATGAATAACTTTGACAATTTGTGTACCATGGATGGATTTCTTTAGGTGTAGGAATTAGGGGTCTAGGTCCTAATGGTTCCTAATAAGGATCATGGGCCATGCAAGGGGCCCCCTAGCACCGATAGTATTCTTGGGTGACTAGAAGCCATGTTTAGTGCCCTAGCCTTGGGATTTGTTCCTTGAGATACCCATTGCTAAAAGCATGCAAATGGTGCCCATATCCCCAAATGGTCACCAGGGACCCCTTTGGGAGGTCATATTTTGTGGTTCAAGGAGGACTACTTCTTATCCCTAGATGCCTTGAAGCACCATTTAGAGCCTAAGGTCCATGTTCCTTCCATCGAGCATGTCTAGGGCCTCAAGACCAATGCCAAGAGATCAAAACATCCAAATGGTGTCCATATCCCCACACAAAGGCCAAGGATACCCTTAAGAGGTCATCTCACCCATTAGTCATGTTTTATGTGTCATGTCTCTTCATATATGTCTACATCAAACTTAGGATTGAGGTAACGAACTTGGTGGTATGGAATGCATAAAACATATTAAAATCAACATTTTTTTCATCTTTCAATATCATGTGGGTAAATTCACGGAGGTGGGTAACACTTTCGTGACAATCTCATCTCCAAAATTCTGGAAAAAAAAAATTTGGTGGAACTAATATTATTTTTCGGTTGAAAGATATTTTTTTGGCTGAACTATTTTTCAGCCAAACCCTAGAACATCAAATCGAACGGTATAGTGATGACGCCCTTGATTTTCGTGTAGAATTTTAGTCGAACGTATTTTTTTCATCCAGTAATGTGTTCTTGGTCGAAAGATATTCACACCAAAACATACTTTCGGCCAAAAGAATATTTCGTCCAAACTATTCTTTCTGCCGAAGTATTGTTTCGGTCGAAAAATGGTTTATATATTAACCACGCATCGTAATTGTACCATTTTTCTCAGCTATTGGCAATTGTGATAGTGAGTGATTGTGAGTGACCTCGGTGAGGGCTTGGTTGTTTACTGTGTTGGCAAGCGAGTGGGATGTCGTGTTGGCAGGCGCTCCTGAACTTTTAATTTTAATTTTTGTTGTCGAGCTTCAGGTAAGACTAAACTTTTAATTTTACTTTTTGTTTATAATTTTTACTTTAACTGTAATTTTTTATTTTTTATTTTAATTTATTTTTCGTATGTTTACTAGTGATTGTGAGTGACCTTGGCGAGGGCTTGGTTGTTTACTGTATTGGCAGGCGAGCGGGTTGTCATGTTGGTCGGCGCTCCTGCGGGCGGTTGGGATGTCGAGTTGGCGAGCGGTCAGGATGTTGAGTTGGCAGGCGATCGGGCGGGCCAAGCTTCAGGTAAACCTGAAATTTTAATTTTAAGTTTTATTTATAATTTTTATTTTAATTGCAATTTTTAATTTTTAATTTTAATTTATTTGTCGTTTGTTCACTATGACTGGGTCGTGGGGGCTAGCCATGTAGCCAAGCCTTGGGCACACTAATGGCTTGGCCACAAGGCTGGGCCCCCACCACCAAGTCACAGTTCACAAGACTTGGACTTGGCCGTGGGGGGCCATCCCTATGAACAAGTCGTGGGCAGACTAACGGCTTGGACACAGGGTTGGGTGCTTGCAGCCAAGTCAGAGCCCATGGGATTAAAATGAATTTACTATGATTAAAATGAATTAACTATGATGCGTATTAGTTCAAAAGATTGCATTTTGATTATAAAAGTGTTATAAAATTCTGTGCATAAATGTGTTATAAAATTTTGTGCATAAGTGTTATTTCGAATGCATTTACCACGATCCAAGATGAAAATGAATTTACTATGATGTGTAATAGTTCAAAATATTGCATTCTTATTATAAAAGTGTTATAAATTCTGTGCATAAATGTGTTATAAAATTCTGTGTATAAGTTTTATTTTGAATGCATGAACTGAATAATTGTGGGAGATGTTATTTTTTGTAATATAATTAAGTGTATATTCCACATATAGTGTAAGGAGCTTTGACCAGAAATTTCGTCTCGAGATAATTCGAAGAAAGGTTGTAGTCTTTTCAGTTCCATTTCTTTAGTTAATAAGAAGAACATATAGATCAGTTCTTCCTAACTCCACACATTTCTTGGTACTGTGTAACATTTATATTTATGTTTATTTTAAATTTGTTAATTAGTATTTAGATTTTAGATTTGGTATGTGCGCATTTGTTCTGGTCCAGTTTAGATTTAAAGACAATATTTTATTGACTCGTAATAGTTCTAGTCTATTGTTCGACCACATAATTTATTAAGTGGTTTAATTCAAATAAATTTATGCATAGAAATATATTTTGTTCTTTCGGTTATATTCAAATATTATCTGACGAACATCATCTTAATCTTTTTAATAAGTTATATTTCTTGTAAATATAATACAAATAAATCTATACTTCTTTTTCTTTTTCTTTAAATGTAAATATGTTCTTATATTTCTTAAAATATAAATCTGTTCTTATATTTACAACTAAATCTGTAAATATATATATATATATATATATATATATATAGAGAGAGAGAGAGAGAGAGAGAGAGAGAGAATTTAAAAATTACATGTTTTTATGTTCAAATTATACGTGCACAAACAATAAATTTATAAACAATATGGATTTAGTTAATTTGATATATACATTTAACAATCAAATATTAAAAATAGAGTAAGCATTTAAGTGACTAGTATGTTCTTGAGCAGTCAGCTAGGAGCCGAATCGACCGTTTTTCACTCTGGTGTTAAAGACTTCGATTCAAATGCCCTGATTTTCTGTCCATAGATAATCTCTTATTAAAATTGGTTGTGACTTGGCCGTGGGGGCCAGCCCTGTGGCGAATCCATGGGCATGCCCATGGCTTGTCCACATGGTTGCCCCCCTGCAGCCAAGTCACAGTCATTTCAAACGTTTTGTATTTCATAAAAATTTCAAACTGTCCAAGTTTTAATTTCAAACGTTTTTTTATTTTATAAAAAATTCAAATTTTAGGAATTCAATTTATAAATCCTTTTTACATATGTAATATTAGATTATCAAAGGTTATAAATATTATTTTATAGATTGTTGATTATGGAATTCCTTCTTGTACATTATTTTCTATATCATAATTTGTAAAGGAATATTTATGAAATATACATACAATGAAAAATATTTAAAACATATATATTTAATTTTTTTTTAATAAATTTAAAAATAAAATAGAAAGACAATTTAAAAATTACTTGTTTATATGTTCAAATTATACACACAAACAATAAATTTATAAATAATATGGATTTACTTAAAAATGTGAATTTAATATAGACATTAATAAATAATTTATAAACAATATGGATTTAGTTAATTTGATATAGACATTTAACAATCAAATATTAAGTTTTTAAATTTGATATAGACATTCAACAATCAAATATTAAGAATAGAGTAAGCATTTAAGTGATCAGTTTGTGTCTGAGCAGTTGACCGAGAGTCGAATCGATTGTCTTTCACTCTGGTGTTAAAGACTTGGATTCAAATGCCCTGATTTTCTGTGCATAATAATTTCTTATTAAAATTGGTTGTGACTTGGCCGTAGGGAGCCAGCCCTGTGGGAAAGCCCATGGCTTGACCACATGGATAGCTCCCCATGCCCAAGTCATAGTAATTTCAAACGTTTTGTATTTTATAAAAAAATCATAAAAATTTCAAACTGTCCAACTTTTTATTTCAAATGTTTTGTATTTTAAAAAAAATTTAAATCTTTAGGAATTCAATTTATAAATCCATTTTTACATATGTAATATTAGAGTATCATAAGTTACAAATATTATTTTACAGATTGTTGATTCTGGAAATCTTTTTTGTAGTAACCACTTTATCTTGCCTCAACTATTTTGGGATTCTCCCATATTGCATTTCCCTTAGGAAAGTAACCAAGGGTGGTGACAAGGAAAAGTTATCATTGGGGTAGGCACAACAATGAGAATTTGAGGATATGAAGCATCACTTGTGCTCATCTTCAGTACTCTCCTTACTTGATCTGCAACAACCATTTAATATTGAGACCGATGCATCCAACTATGTTGTCGGCATAGGTCTCACCCTGCATGAAAATCCAGTACCATACCATAGTGAGACACTCTCATATAATATCCATAAATACCCCACCTATGACAAAAAAATGTATCCCATTGTGAAAGGCTGTCGTCAATGGAAACATTACATTCTAGGCAAGGACGAAATCATCCTCACTGATCACAAGCCTCTGCAGTTCAAACAGACACAAGGAAATTTCCAGAATGACTGCCATAAAAATTGGTCCACATATATACAACAATTCCATATCGACATCAAGTATAAAACAGGAATCACAAATCGTGTCTCTAACTTCCTCAGTCGCCCTCATGTTGTTGCACTCACCACAATACTCCATTCCTACGAGCATGGGGCATCTGAGTGGCCCCAACGTTATAAGTGTGACCAAGACATCGCCACCACCTATCAAATCTTGGGTACATGAGAGAATGTCAATGATTTTCACATCCATGATGGTTTGTGATGCCATCTAGCCCACCTTTGTGTTCCCACAAGATAGCGTGCAAATATGATTTTGGGAGGCTCACTACAGTCTTATAGAATGACATTTTGGGATGGAGAAAATGGTGATTATTCTACAGAAACATTTTTATTGGCCAAAACATCGAAAAGACATCAAAAAATATATTAGATATTGCACTTCTCGTTCCATTGTCAAGCAATCCTTCAATAAGTGAGGCTTATACATCACTCTTCCTACTCCATAGAGGCCTTGGGAATCCATCTCGATGGATTACATGCCTAGCCTTCCATCCACCAAGCATCACAATGATTGTGTATTTGTGGTGATGGATCAGTTTTTGAAGATGACCATTATCACAACTTGTAAGAAGAACATCATAGCAGCAGATACTGCCAAGCTCTTCTTCAAATGGGTCTGGGTCCAATTTGGTATACCATAAACCATCACCTTAGATTGGGACAACAGGTTCCTCAACAAATTTTGGTCGAGTCTTTGGTCACTGTTGGACACAAAGCTCACTAAATCGACTACTTTTCACCCCCAAATTGATGGCTAGATAGAGGCCATCAATCCTATGACTGTGCACATCCTATGCATGTACAACTCTAAGCATCTAGGTACATGGGATGAGAGTCTTCCCTATGTTCAACACAACCAGAACAAGGCTCTCCATAGCTCCACCGGACATAGCCCATTTCATGTAGGGTTTGGATTCCAACCCTTGGGTCCCATTGATGTTGCACTACCTCTTGCAACCACACAGGAAGAATCTTCCCATGTTCATTTAGAGGCATACAAAGCCACCAAATTCATTAAGCGGATTCATCACATCCTTCAATAGGTCCATGAGAGCTTGTAGAAATCGAAGGGGAAGTACAAGAAACGACATGATCAACATGGGGTACCGCATGAGTTTCAGGTGGGAGACAAGGTTTGGTTACATTTTCAGAATGATATCCTTATAGGTCCCTATCATAAGCTCTTCCCACTTCGCTATGGGCCTTACACTATCACCAAGGTTATGGGTAGTAATGGTTTTGAGTTCAACACTCCACCCTTCCTTGGATTTCACTCAATTCTCAATGTGGACCTCCTTCGGCCATATTTTCCACCATTATTGGACACCTCAGATATCATCGAACAATTGACACAAATAGAGATCAACCCTCACTGCATAGAACAAGCCTCCACTAATCAGATAGTGGACACATGGGTTAAGGGCACTCGCCAACAGAGGATCTAGCTTTATCGGGTTGTTAAGGCAGGGAAACTCCTACACCAAGGCAAGTGGCTCACCTAGGACCAAATTCAACAGAAGTTTCCTCACCTGATGGGGGAACTCAACATAATGGATACCATTGATTCCTATGGGGATAGGACTAATCTAGGTGGATATTGGTAGCCACCCACTCATTCCAACTAGCTCCTCTTGTCATTTTTTAGTTCAACATGTTCTTATGTAATCCTTTGTAATTATGGGTTCTACACTCTCGAGGATGTCTGAATCCCTACATAGTTTCTAGGTGGTAATTGGTGGCCACCCACCTAATCCAACTATATTATTTTGGAATTTTTCATGTTATCACATATTTTTATACTTCTTGAGCCATTTTGGGGCCCTAAACGATGTTTTTTTGGCGTGCCACAATCAAATTGTAGACAGAGTCAAAGTTTGATGGTATAATATGTAGTTCTCTAAAATACCTTTCCATTGAGCTGTCACATGCCTAAAACGGAGGTTGTATGAAAATGTTACGACCCTGGAAAGTTGAGAAACCAACTTACCCATATGGGCCCACATAACATTTAGGGTTTCATCTCCTAGGGTTATGTTTTTGGATGTCTAGTGTTTTGGAATTCCCGAGTAATGTTAAAAAGGCCTCTAGAGCCTCATTGTAATCATTCTTCTCATATGGATGTGCGTAGAAAGCCACTTCTCTTCTCAGAGATAGCTACCAACATTCAAGCAAGTTGTTTCCAGCTCTGCAATTTTACAATTTCAACCTATTTCATTTATTCAATAGAAGTTATTATTCATTGGATATCTATTGTTGTTGTTCCTATCTTTCTGTTGTTGTATTCATTATTTTTTTCCTTTCGGTTTGCTCATAAATCTGGATCAGTGGTATGATCTTCATTTATTTTTCTTCATGTATGTCCCCGAAAAGATCTGGGTACACGAAGTTGGGACTTGAACCAATTGAGATTTTGAAAGATCATCCATGCCGAGCTCAACAACTACCCATGGGGAATGAAAATAAAGATGATGGAGCAGGATATCCTTTTAAAATGTTTCTCTAGGAAGCCCTTGTGTGACAAAGGAATGAAATGATGGACAACTTTGCACAGATCCTTCGATGACTACCCACAAGAGACACATCTTCATCAAGAATCCATGCAACCCCCTTCAAGGTACACGTAAATTTTGATATTCCATTATTTGAAGGACTGATAGATGGGAATGTTGTATATAAATGCATGAGTCTGCTTGAAGGGTATTTTTCGGTCCACAATTTTTCCAACCGTGAAAATATTACTTTTTCACTCCTGAAGGTTGTCCCCCATGTTAAGGACTGGTGGGATACTTACTCTAAGAAAAGGTCCATAGAGGAATCTATGATATTTTCAGTCGCTCCAACTTGGGATTCCTTCAAGGATGCCATTATAGAACAATACTACCCTATTGGAAGATATGAGAACCAATACATAAGATGAACCATGTTGCATCAGGAAAGGAACCAAATAGTACCAGATTTCACCAATATTTTCCATACCCTGTGCACTAAATTGCATATCAAATAATCTAAACGACATGTGGTGTTCAAATACTGCAGTTTTTTGCAGAGATACATTAAAAAAAAAATGGATTTTCTGAACATCGCATCATTAGGTACATCTTATAGATATTATGTGAAGATTGAGCATAAATTTAAGGAGAAGAGGCGAGAGTTTGGATCTATAAACTCCTCACAGTCGAAGAAAGAAAATGGTGGCCCCAACCCCCCAAAGAAGGGATAGGTAAAATATGGTATCTCTCAGGAAAACCAGTCCAAGCCGAAACCCAAGAAGGGTAATGAGAAGACAAAGAAGGACACGGGAAAATGGTGTGAATACCATAAAATCCCTTGGAACAACACCGAAGAATGTCGCTGCAATAAGTCACTAGTGGCCTATCTGAAAGATTTTGAGTCAAAGGTATATTCTGAATCCGAATCAAATACAAAGATCAGGAAGAGGATCATTGATGTCGAACCCAATGCCACTTTCACTACCACAAAAGGCCAACCAAGTGAACCAGAATAACCAAAGGAAGGGGAACGCCTCTTTCACTCATATATGTGGATAAAAGGAACTCTGATGCATTTCATTGTCGATAGTGTGAGTTAGAAGAAATTGATTTTAGCAGAGGTCGTCAAGTCAATGGACTTGTCGATAACACCGTACCAAAATACCTACACCATCGATTGGATTCTCCAAGGACAATATCTCTGCGTCAGCCAACAGTGTCGTTTCCCTACAACATCAAGCCATTCAAAGATGAGGTATTGTGTGATATTGCTCCCCTTGAATTTTGTGATATTCTTTTAGGCCAACCATATTTGTGGAACTGATAGGTTGTGTATGAATCTAGACCCCAAAGTGTTATTATTACTTTGGGTAGAGAATTGTACAAGATACAAGAGGTAGCACCGCCTAATGCTATTTATTTAATCTCTGTTAAGAAATGAAGTGAGGTCATTTCATAGACTAGGAATTTCGTCTTCTTTTTCATCTGTGCTCATAGTAAGCAGAAAGTTTCCGCAATACTTGTGACCTCCACATATAGCCTCTCTTTGCAACAGAAGCAAGTGGATGGGATCGTGGAAGAGTACAGAGACATCTTCTCCTCACCCATCGGGGTACTTACACACTGCCAAGTCAAACATCCAATTGATCTAAACCCCAGTTCCTCGCTTCCTAATGGACCAGTCTATCATTGCTCGTTGATGGAGAATGAAAAACTCAAGAGCCAGATCTAATAATTGCTTCAAAAGGGGCACATCTGATTGTGCTAGTGCAAAAGAAAGATGGTATGTGGTAGATCTTTATTGATTATAGAGAACTAAACAAAATCAAAGTCAAGAACCGGTACCCAATTCCCTAAACTAATGACCTTCTTGACCAACTAAAGGGGGAAAGTTCTTCATCAAGATTGACCTAAAGTATAGCTACCACCGGGTTTCCATCGAACCAACTGATGTATGGAAGACAAATATCAAATCTAAATAAGGTCTCTTCGAATGGTTGGTCATGCCCTTTGTCTTAAAAAATGCACCAACAACTTTCATGAGCTTGGTGGATGATGTATTGAGACCCTTTACCAACTCTTTTGTGGTGGTATGTACTGATGACATCCTCATCTTCAACAAAACTTAGGAGGAGCACATGCAACATATTCAACAAGTTTTGGGAACTCTACGGTAGCACAAGCTATATGCCAAGTGGGACAAATTCTCATTTGGCATAAACAAGGTCCAATACTTGGGATACAATGTTGATGATCATGGGGTAAATGTGGATCTAGCCAAGATCCAATTCATTTGTGACTATCCATCCTAGACCAAACTAACCGAGCTTCAGAGCTTCTTGGGACTTTCGAACTTCTACTGGAGGTTCGTTTTGGGATTCTCCCATATTTCATGGGCCCTCAACCAAGTAACCAAGGGTCGTAGCAGGGAAAATTTCACATCAGGCCAGGAAAAACAATGAGTATTTAAGGATCTAAAGCATTGCTTGTTCTCAACACTGGTACTCTCTTTACACGATCTGCAACAACTGTTCAAGATTGAGACTTATGCCTTTGACTCTTCTATCGACGCAGTTCTCACCCATCATGGGAATCCAATAGCATACCATATTGAGACACTCTTAGATATTGTCCATAAATACCCCACCTATGACAAATAAATGTATTCCATTATGCAAGCCTATCGTCAATGTAAATATTACATTATGGAGAAGGAGACAATCATCCACACTAATCACAATCTTCTACAGATCATACAGATACAGGGGAAGTTTCATAATGATCATAGATCGCCAAACAGTTGACACCAACAGAGCTCAACCCTGACTACATGGAATAGACCTCCACTGATCAGATAGTGGACACACAGGTCAAGGTCACTCTCCAACAGAGGATCCATTTTTATCGGGTTGTCAAGGCAGGGAAACTCCTACACCAAAGAAAGTGGCTCACTCGGGGAAAAATTTGGCATAAGTTTCCTCACTTGATTGGGGAAATCAATGCAATGGATACCATTACTTCCTACGGAGGGAGGACTGATCCAAGTGGATATTGGTGGCCACCCACCTATTCCAACTAGCTCTGCTTATCATTTTTTACTTCAACACGTTCTTTTTTAATCCTTTGTAATTGTGGGTTCTACACTTCTAGGGTTGTTTGATGGTCTACACAGTTTCTAGGTGGATATTAGTGGCCTCCCACCTAATCCAACTAGCTTATTTTGGAATTTTTCATGTCAGCACATCTTTTCGTACTTCTAGGGTCGTTTTGGGGCCCTAAACAATGTTTTTTTTACATGTCACAGTCAAACTGTAGATAGAGTTGGAGTTTGATGACATAATGTGTATTTCTCTAAAATACCTTTCCAATGGGCCATCACGTGCCTAAAATGAAGGTCATATGAAAAATACTTACCCATAGGGGCCCACATAACTTTTGGCATTTCATGTACTAGGGTTAGGTTTTTGGATGTATAAGGTTTTGGAATTCTTGATTAATGTTAAAAAGGTATATGGAGCCTCATTGTAATCATTTTTCTCAGATAGATGTGCGTATCAAGCCACATCTCTTCTCAAAGATAGATACCACTATTCGAGCAAGTTGTTTCTAGATTTTCAGTTTTACAGTTTCAGCCTATTTCATTTATTCAATATAAGTTATTGTTCACTGGTTATCTATTGTTGTTGTTCCTATCTCTGTGTTATTGTATTCAGTCTATTATTATTTTCATTCTTCTCATAAATATGGATCAGTGGTATGAGAGCGGTTTGCTCATCATTTCTTTTTCTTCATACATGTCCTTGACAAGATCTGGGTAAAAGAAGTTAGGACTCGAACTAGACGAGCCTTTTCAATATTGGCCATGCCCAACCTGACAACTTCCCATGGGGAATGAAAAGAAATATGATGGAGTAGGGTATCCTTTTAAAATATTTCTTGAGGAAGCCATTCCATGACAAAGGAACTAAATGATGGAAAAATTTGCACAGATCCTTCGGTGGCTGCCCACAGGAGATGCATCTTCATCAAGAGGCCATGCAACCCCCTTCAAGGTACAAGTAAATTTTTATATTCCATTATTTGAAGGACTGATAGATGCGGATGTTGTAGATAAATGGTTGGATCTTCTTGAAGGGTATTTTTTGGTCCAYGGTTTTTTCGATAGGGAAAAKATTACTTTTTCACTCCTCAAGGTCTTCCCCCATGTTAAGGACTAGTGGGATACTTAATCTAAGAAAAGAGCCATAGAGGAATCTACAATATTTGCAGTCACCACCCACACGAGATTCCTTTAGGGATGCCATTATAAAATATTACTACCATTTTCAAGCTATGAGGATTAGTATGCAAGATGGACCACACTGCATTAGGAAAGGGACCAGACAATACCAGATTTCACCAATATTTTCCATACCCTGCACACAAAATTGTGTATGAAGTACTCTGAACGACATCTGGTACTCAAATAATGCAGTTTTCTGCATTTATACATTTAGATAGAAATGCAGTTTGTGGAAATCACATCATTAGGAGTGACTTATATATATATAGTCACGATTGAGAAAAAATTTAAGAATAAGGAGAGATATTTTGCATTTGCAAACTCCTCATAGATGAAGCAGGCAAAAGCAAGACCCAACCCACAAAACAATGGATAGAGAAAAGATGGTTGCTCTCAGGAAAATGAGTCCAAGCCGCAAGTCAAGAATGGTAATGAGAAGACAAAGAAGGACACAGGAAAATGGTGTGAATACCATAAAATCCCTTGGCACAACATTGAAGAATGTTTCTCCAAGAAGAGATTGGTGGGCGAGTTGAAATATTCTGAGTCAGAGGAAGATTCTGTCTCTGAATCAAATCCAGAGAGTGGGAAGTGGATCATCAATGTTGAACCCAATGCCACAGTCACTACCACCAAAGTCCAACCAAGTGAACAAGAAAAACCAGAGGATTGAGAATGCCTCTTTCACTCACATATGTGGGTAAAAGGAACTCCGTTGCATTTCATTGTCGATAGCGGAAATTAGAAGAATCTAATTTTAGTAGAGGTCATTGTTGACGATTAAAATCACAACAATGAGTTCCTCCCACAAAGTATTGCTAAATCCCTATTATTTAAACTATGCTAATAATATAATACTAGTAGGTGGGAACCCCTTGTAGACTAGAGGCTCAAATATAGACATATCATACATTTTTTTGTTGTTGTTTTGATACTACTTACACAGTCCTACATGGTTGACAATGCAGTCTTGGTTTCATTTTTGACATAGTAAAAGGTGGATGATGCATTTTATGGGATGTTTCTACAATTCAAGGAATTATTTGTTTTTGTTATGATGGGCATGTATTGATGACTACCATGATTTAACCATGTCACAAATCATATTGATTGACTACCTAGCCACATATATACAAGAGATATGTTAGTGATAACATAACCAAACAAGAAAGAAAACCTATCAAAAAAATCCTAAATTGAAAGGATCTATGTTTTAGCTATGATAAAAGGTTATATGCAAATGCAAATGGAAAAGTTAAGTGATGTTAGTATTAATCCTAACTATTATGCTATGGTTGGTTAGTGGATATGTGATATTCATTATGTTGATTTGGGTGCATATAACATTGCAATATATATGATATGGCATAAAACTTGGAAAGGGTTAACATGTGAATGTTTGGGTGGTGCATTGGGCAAGGAATATCATCGAAAATTTCAATGGTTTGGGAATTGAATACATGGTTTAATGAATTGGTGAATGTTTGGCTGTCTTGTACTTCGAATTGAATAGGGTAGGAGATGGAAGCAACGTGTTGTAAATGCATGCCACTCCATAATCCCCCCATTGGCTGTCACCCTAGTATTTTTCCTTGTTTCATTTTCGGTTTGTTGGTGGTTAAGCTCTGCATTTCAAGATCTTGGGAAGAAGAAGGCTCGGCGAGCTCGCCATTTTTAGATCTTTTGTTATAGGTATGGTTCTTTTTCAACTCATCCATGAATTATGTTCTATGTATGAACAAACAATGGATCAGTAATGCTTAGGTTTGTGTGTTCCTGAGAATTTCAACTATGTAAATATGTGATATTTCTCTCTGTGGTGACTGTAATTGTTTTGGATTGTAAGAAAAATAATTGGTTTTTGTTTAAGTTGTGCATTTGCTCATTGATCTGTCGGTTTAAAATAGTGGTGAGTCTCTATGGAAATTAAGTGAATGTGGTATCATCACTCTATATTAATGGTGGAGGGTTTCATTTTGTGTATTATCATTGGTTTCTCCCTCACAATCATGAGTGTAACCCTATCTAGTCACGTTGGATTTCCATTTAGTTGTTGTGTATTTTCTCCAACCCAGATTTATGGTCATGGGCTCATTCTCATTGTTCTTTCACCAAAGTATCCCAAGATCCAGTCTTA
>ML778895.1:17441-44883 GCA_009831015.1 Picea engelmannii
AAGAAAACATGATTGAATCATAAAAATGAAATCAGGTATATAAGATGTAAATGTCATGGTTTTCCATCCCATAGACATGTACATAACATCACCTTATCATACATGGATGGCATGTAATATCTTGGTAATTAGAAAACATCTACAATGATTTCAAATCTTTAATAGTTGTGATAGTAATAGGCTGAAATTTTAAACATATACATAGACCCCTTTCCTCAGCTAATGCATTACCATGTATTAAACTCAAGATAATGGTGAAAGTAGTATAACACCAATCCCTTGAACCTAAGGTCATCTTACTACAATGACATATCTCTATGTTGGGATGTCAGTCCATGCTATTATTCTTCTTCCCAATGTTTGTTTGTTTTTGGGTTTATTTTGTGATTTGCTAGGTTATAATAGTTGTGTCATGTCTCCATAATTGGGGTAGAAATAGAAAAGGAGTATGAAAAATATCATAAAAAAATGGATACTTAGGATATGTAGTGAAATAGGGAAATTTTTAGTTAGGAAGGTGTATTGAGCATGGAGTTCAACAAAAAGATTTTGAGAAATAGAAAAGAAATTAAGGGTATTCTTAACTATGCCATGAATGCACGTACTATGTCATAGCTTCACTATGTGAACCCCACATGGTTTTATAACTTAGTAAAATATTTGCCAACACTGTACAAGGTTTTCAAATACAGTGAAAGATTCTATAATCCAATGAAAAATGCATAAAATTTTTATGTACACATTATATTATTGATAAAATAGCCTTCAAAATTTTCTATGTATCATGGGGATTCACCTATTTAAATTTACCTGGGGGAGGGGAGGGAGGTTCATAAAATTTTCTTTAGTCAAGGTGAATGAATTATTTATTTATTTATTCTTTCTTTCTTTCTCGTTGCTATTGCCACGTCAGGCCGTCGCTCTTGCCACCTTCTGGGCGTCATTCTTGCCACGACCAAGAGTGTTGCTCCCATAGCAACCACGTCGGAGATGATACATCGTCCCGTCGGTCTTGCCACCTTCAAAACGTCTCTCTTGCCACCTTTGAAACGTCGCTCTTGCCTCCTATTGGACGTCATTCTTGCCACGTCAGGCCGTCGCTCTTGCCACCTACTGGATGTCGTTCTTACCACAACCAATAGTGTCGCTCCCATAGAAACCACGTCGGAGCTGATACCTTGTCCCGTCAGTCTTGCCACCTTCAGAATGTCTCTCTTGCCACCTCTGAAACGTCGCTCTCGCCACCTTTAAAACGTCGCTCTTGCCACCTTAAGAATGTCTCTTTTGCCACCTTTGGAACATCTCTCTCACCACCTTCAGAATGTCTCTCTTGCCACCTTTGAAGCGTTTCTCTTGCCACCTTTGATACGTCTCTCTTGCCATGTCTGAAACGTCCCTCTTGCCACGTCTACTACGTCGGTATTACCACGACCTAGACGTCAGTCTTATGACATCAATATGCGGTTGGAAAATCCAATTTATGATGACACGTGGCGTCATATAATGTCGCAATACAGACGAAAACTATGTCATTAGAAAAGCGACGTCCTGTGAAATGACGTTTGAGGGGGTCCGAGGTTTGTCGGTCTTTCGATAATAGAAAGTGGCAATTACGTCGAACGCGCCATCAGAATTTGACCCAAATGCACTAGTGATTTAAGCATAGTAGGAAGAGGACTATGGATGAGAGAGAAGTGAAAAAAAGTGAGATTGAGGAAATATACACTGATGTAATACTCCAGATTGAAGGTATTCTACACACAAAAGGAAAATACCGCCAACTCAGTCTAGTAGAAGAAGATCCATTACATCCCACTCAGGCTAGACTTTGTGTCAAACCCATGACCCTGTGTGCATCTGCAAGAACTCAGGTAAGATCTGAAATTTTGTCACTTGTAGTTAGTAAGGGAAGTAAGGATAGTAGTAAAGGTAATTAGAGTAGTGGAAGTAGTATGCCAAGTTAGAATCAGTTAGTGTCACTAGGGAAGAATACCATACACTACAGGATGGCAGGAGTAGACCCCACGTTGAGAATGTTTGTTTTTCACGGAGCAGGATCAGAAGACCCAAAAAATCATTTGTTTGTTTGTGAAGTGATATGGACAATGAATAACATCTAGGATGATGATGAAAATATTACACAGTTGACAACAATGTTTAGAGAATGTGCATTACTATGGTATATGAAGTATCAATCTACTGTACCTACGAGACAAGCAAGAACATTAGAAGACACCAGGAAAGCCTTGTTGAAAGTGTTCCATAAGTCGAAGTCTGAGTCGTAGTGTATTACAGAGCTGAAAGAGATCAAGCAGTTGTCAAATGAGTTAGTATGGGATCTTGATCAGAGATTCAAGATCTTAAAGGATCGGTTCGCTTTCCAGATCACATATGAGAAACATAGGGAGTGGTTCATTGCAGGACTGTTTCCACATGTACGTTGCCCTTTGACGCAACATAAGATTACGTCACATTTAGAATCTCTAGATATTGCTATGAGGTCGGAAGCATCCCCTGTAGGAGAGAATGGCTCAGGGATGGCTCAGGTCTAGTCGCAGTTAGCAACATTGACCATTCAGTTGTAGGAACTATCTAAAGGAAAGGAAAAGAACGAAGAAGTCTGGTGTACTGCATAGAGAATAGAAGGTCACCATAAGAATGAGTGTCCAACATTTAAGGAGTATTTGGATATAGGAGCTCTGAATCCTTTAGGAGTATGGTGTGAGATATGTAAAATGATGGGTCATCATCCTATTGCTTTCCCATTGATGCAGAAGTACCAAAGCACCGCTAGAACCCTATTTTGTAACTTTTGTATGTCTGTCAGACATGATGAAAATGAGTGTCACGCACTAGATTTGATGAGAGAATGCACCATGGATGCATACAAAGTTCAAGGGGAAGAAGGACCAAGAGGGGCACTACAATATAATACTCTGAGAGGTTACAATCAAGGAGGAAGAGGAGGATTCAAAGGTTGTGGAAGAGGAGGATTTGGTAGAGGAAGAGGTCCGATTATATGTTATAATTGTAATCATCCCGGGAATTTGGCATGAGACTATATGAATCCTTGCACAACATGCACTTATTGTAGACAACTGGACCATGTGACAAAAGATTGTCCACAATTGATTGCGAAGTGGCAATAAAAGAGGAACCCAAATGTGCATATGATAGCTGTAGAGGAGCGCGACGAACAACCTAAGGTAGCAACAATTATGTGTGGAGGAGAGAGAATAAGAGTTGATGCGACAGAGCAAGGAAAGAAGATCGAGCAGTGGGTAAGGAAAGCAATAGAGCCTCCTCCATTGTTTGATCCTAGAAAATAAAGAGACACATACAAGTAAGAAAGGAAAGAACTGCTAGAGACAAAATGGATAACACCAACTTCGACTATGCCACCTATGTATGGCAGACCGCCAGTGTATGACATGCCACCAGTGTATGACATGCCACTAGTGTATGACGATTCAAAAAGGAAGTTGAGAAGGTAAGTACATTGGGAATTTTCTTGAAGAGTTGTTTAGAATTAATGAAGGATCATATTGCATTAAATGAACTGCGCAGGATGATCGATCAATGTGTGCAAGATAAATAATCCCCTGTTGTACAATAAACAATTAACCAGGTACATCACAAGAGAAAGACAAATAGGGAATTCTGACTGAATGCGCAGATAAGAGATTATGACATGGATAATATCATTTTAGACCCGGGACATGATATGAATGTCCTTACGAAGCAGACATGGGAGATTATGGGAAAACCAAAGCTAATTTGGTCACCTATTCAGTTGAAGTTAGCAAATCAACATAAGATTGTTTTGATTGGAAGGCATTTAGGGGTAAATGTTAACATTGATGGAGTGCACAATATAGTTGATTTCAAAGTGATTGAGATAGTAGATGGTAGTAAGACTTATCCAATATTATTAGGACTTGATTGGGATTTTGATAACTAGACCTTGATTGATATAAAGAATAGACATATGGTGTTTGAAGCAAGATACTGGAAAGTTACTGTGCCATTGGATCCCACAGAGGGGAGAAGATACGTGGAACCAACAAAGGGAAAATAGCTCGATAACCTTTATAATATGACTACGCGGATGGATGATTATGTGAACCCTACTGTTGATGGTGCACTCAGTTGGAAAAGTATTAGTTCCTGCACATCGGATTCATAAGAAGCACTGGAGCATTGGCAGGAGAGATTACATGAAGTATCGACAAGGAGATGTGCTCATATTACCCACACGTTATGATGGATTGGAACTAAGGTATGTGATCCTATGAAGTATGATGGACTAACAAATATAAAATATTTTATGAAGGAATTTGACTTGCAGATAAAAGATCAACAAAGACTATTAGCTTTAGATGTCGCTCTGAAAGCGACTTCTACAAGATGGTGGGCTGCGCATAAGGACAAAATAGAGGATTGAAAACAATGCAAAATATTTTTACAGGTCAGATTTGGAGCAGGAAATGAATATATTGCGTGGAAGTATACAGGGTTGAGTTGTCCTACAAAGAATGTTAGAGAGTGTATTGCAATATGGATATCAACACCGAAGCAAGAATGGATGCACTTGTTTATACACACTCTAGATATGATTTCGAAGAACTGGTACTTATATTTGGAAGTGCATGGAGAGACAACTGATTGAGAAGAGTTGAATCAAAACTTCAAGGTTATTTTTTATTTTGAATATGACACCCCTTCAGTAGACACAACTCTGTAGGTGATCAAGGACAATATTTTCACATCAGAAGATTCGATAGAACTAATATCCGTATGTAGCATGCATAGATATTTTGTGATGGTTAAAGAAGTTTTGGAATTCTATAATGTTGCTGGAGAAGACCAGGAGGATGACGATATGAGAAATTTACAAGTACAAGAAATTGAAGGAGAATGCACAATAAAAGCTCTAGAACTTGAATCTGTTGTATATGCAAAGCCACTGAGAACACACAAAGTGAATATTGGTATAGAGGATAATCCCAAGTTTGCGATCATAGGAGATTACTTGAATGAAGAGACTGTTGAAAAGATTGTTGATTTAATGCGTGAATATCAAGATATGTTTTTGACTGCATTTTCAGAGATGAAATGGATTTCTAGATATTTAAGAGAGATGAATATCCCCTTGAAACTAGATGTTAAGCCAGTTAAGATGAGACCATATAGACTGAACCTGATGTATAAAAAAAACGTAAAAGTAGAGATACACAGGATGCTGGAAGCAATAATTATTGAATCTGTTGCATAGTCATAGTGCACTAGTTCGATGGTGGTTAAGGATAAGAAGACAAGATGAATCATAATTTGTGTAGATTTGAGGAAACTGGATAATGTTTGCTTACATGATCCATTTCCTACTCCATTTACAAATGAATTCTTGGAGATTGTCGAAGGATATGAAGCCTACTCATTCACTAATGGATTTTTATGGTTTCATCTGATTAAGATTGCGCAGGAAAATAGACATAAGACTACATTTGCGACAGATTGGGGATGTTACCAGTACACAATTGTGCCTTTTGGATTGAAGAAATCACCAACACTGTTCTCTAGAGTGGTTGTAGCAATGTTTAAAGAGTTTATTCATAAATTCCTGGAAGTATACTTGGATGAATGGACAATGTTTAGTTTTCTGAAAGACCACGTTGAATCTCTACACTTGAAGTTGGACAGATGCAGGAAATTTCAGATATCTTTCAACTTAAATAAGTGCATCTTCTGTGCATTGTTTGGTATTTTACTAGCCATGTAGTATGTAAACAAGGACTGTTGGTTGATCCTGCGAATATTGTTGTAATTGTTGATTTTACACCGCCTACTTCAATGCGACAATTATGAGAAACATTGGGTCATATAGGGTACTACGAAAAGTTTCTTAGGGGGTAAGCACATATCACAACTCCATTGGAAAATTTGTTGAAGAAGGAGGTGAAATTTCAATGGAATGAGGAATGTTAGAAGAGTTTGGATACCTTGAAGCATAAGTTAGTTACAACACTGATTTTGTTATTTCCAAATTGAAGAAGGAATTCCATGTTGACGTGGATGTGTCATCTGTAGCATTAGGCACAATTCTAGCTTAACTAGAAGAAGGAGATTTAGATCAACCCATTGCATTTTCCAGTAGGAAATTGTGAACTACAAAACATAATTATACTACTACAAAACTTGAAGGATTGGCAATGGTGTATGCATTGTAGAATTTTATACATTATCTACTGGGTTTACATTTTAAAATGTACATAGATAATTTTTCATTGAGATACTTGGTCAATAAGCTAGTGTTGGGGGAGAAGATATGCAAATGGTTGATACTATTCCAAGAGTATGATTTTGAAGTAATTGAAACTAGGAAATTTAAACTCGGGACCACATCGTTTGTTGCACATACTATCAGGGGAAGATACATGAAATTTGGATGACAATATGCCATATGGGAACTTATTTATAGTTCATATGGTTGATGATTATTTTACAGATATAGTCCATTTATTGAGTACATGAGTATCCCCACTTGATTTTACAATTGCACATAAGACGAAGTTAGTAGTGACTGCAACAAACTATCAACTAATAGAAGGAAATTTGTATAAGTTAAACGCATATGGTATTCTATGATGATGTGTATTAGAGCATGAAAGACATATAATATTGTCAGAGACACATGAAGCAGTGGCATGAGGTCACTATGCAAGAAAAGAAACAACTCAAAATATTTTGCACGTAGGACTATGGTGGCCCAACCTTCATAAGGACAGTAAGGAGTTCTGTCAGACCTGTGATTTCTGTCAGAGAATTGGGAATCCTTCCTAGAGAGATGACATTCCTTTAGTACCACAAGTGACATTGCAAGATTTTGATAAATGGGCAGTTGATTTTTTTGGATTGATCAATCCACCAATGAAAAAGGTCAGGAGTGAGATACATCATTACTACAAAATATTACTTAACCAGATGGGTTGAAGTAGAACTTGTCAGAGACTGCAGCGTGGAGGTTGCTGCTCGATTTCTTTTTGAGAATGTCGTGACAAGGTTTGGATGTTCTAGAATCTTTATGAGTGATCACGAAACTCATTTTTTGAATAATATTGTTGTGTTGATAGAGGAATTTTAGGTTCATCATCTAAGGAGCACACCATATCACCCTCAAGAAAATGGAACATGGAAGCATTCAACAAGATCCTAGAGCATGCACTGACGAAGGTATGCAATGTAAGTCGAGATGACTGGGAATTGAGGATTCCAACAATTTTATGGGCGTATAGGACTACAGGTAAGAGGTTGAGAGGATAGTCACCATTCAGATTAGTGTATATCTAGGAAGCAATTATGCCTATGGAATTTATTTTTCAGAGTCTGCTCATTGCCACGTTGACAAAGCTTATTGATTAAGGCGGAGTAGAAAGAATACTATCAAAGCTAGTAGAACTGGAGGAAGAACATTTTGTCGTAGGATTCCATCAACAAGTTTGGAAAGCGCGCAAGAAATCCTAGCATGACAAACATATTAAACAAAAGAAGTTCCAGACATGAGACCTGGTTTTTCTCTTTGACAGTAAGTTTTTGCAGCACCATGGAAAGTTCCAAATGCACTGGTTAGGCCCATATGTGATAAGATTTGTGACAGAGGTAGGTGTTGTTCAGTTAGAGAAACTGAATGGGAAAGTTGTGAAAGGATTGGTTAATGGTAGTCGGCTGAAACTGTATAGGGACAACCGTGGTTTTGCGCACTAGCTTGACTGCACAAAATGTGTACTATAGTACTTGTATAATAATATTTGTATTATACAAAGAAAAAGAAAATAATAAATATAGTAAAAGAGGTTGAGACAAGAGACAAAAGGTTGAAGCTATGCATAAGGTATTGTTCAAAAAGTTAAACTAGTAAGGAGATAAACCGGAAAATGTCGCAAAGATGTAGAAAGAGGAAATAATTGTGCGCAGGAAGGAGGATTGAATTGCAATAAAGATCTGCGCAGAGGGAGGGAAAAACATTATAGAACATACATGATTGGACAAGCATTAAAGAGAAAACATGATGGTGAGGTAGTGGAGATGAGTATTCATAAATGAAAAATGACAAGAGGATTTTGTTAGGCTGGAAAATCTAGCATATTATCCACCGAAGGATACAAAGTTAATGAAGAATTAGGGAAAGAATTGAATGCAAATGCAAGTGGATTAGACTACAAATTTGGGCTTGAATAAGGATGGAAACAACTGGTGACAGGATATATAAGTAGATGAGGGGTCGAAAGGAAAAGGTTATTGTTGTTCGAGCATTCAAAGAGACAGAAAGAGATTAGCAAGTTTGACAAGGTCGAGTAAGTAAGTTGCAAACGTGAGTTATTTGTAGAGGGTAATGTCACCATCGAAGATAGGAGAAGCCTCATCACAATAGAAGAAACAATGCACTAGGAAAACATCGATATCTGTATTCAAGGAAATTCTAGGAGAATCAATGTCAGGTCCAAGCTTAGTTAACTTTATGAAGGATTACGTGCCACCCAGGAAGCCGACAACGGAGCAAGTTAAGCTACCAAAGGAGCCAAAGTGTGAATTTGTCGAACCAGAGATCCCATCAAGGTTAATCATTGAAGGAGATAGGTTAGGCGCAGTAGGAAATTTGAAGTTCATAGACCATGACTTGGTAGACATAAATAAGTTTCCAGAGTTAGCACCATATAAATACATGTGCACAAAACTCATCTCAGATTCACAGACAATTATAGTAGAGCCACATGAGTGGGCAATAGGGATGGAGAAAATGCATTTTGAATCTATCAAAGATTCCATATTTTAGTAGGAGTGCAGATATAAACATCTGTGTCAAGTTGTTATTGAGATGCATCCATGGAGGATTTTTATGGTTGGATAGGCTGGTGTCGATAAACACTCAACTAATTGCGAGGATCACCGGGTTATCATTAGTAGGGGTGGATCCACTGCCATTATTCAAGGACAAATCTAAGGAGAAATCCTTGGCAGAGAAGATG
This sequence comes from Picea engelmannii, assembly GCA_009831015.1. Taxonomy (NCBI): domain Eukaryota; kingdom Viridiplantae; phylum Streptophyta; class Pinopsida; order Pinales; family Pinaceae; genus Picea; species Picea engelmannii. Next base: position 26,465 of record ML778895.1, read on the forward strand.
AAATATAAGTATGATAGACATAGAGGAGTGCACGATTTGGATGTTGCAAGTATTAATGATGAGACTGTCAGGTTCACGACGCAAGTGCTGTCCTATAAGTTGTTGATGAAATGTCATAAAGATAAATCAAGTACCAATAGGTGTAATAGCACCGACTGAGAAGTGCACCGCAAGAGTACAAATGAACTAGTCGACGTTCTTGGTAAACCAATTCTTGATGGATTGTAGGGAGGCACACAATAAAGGAACAAAATTCCATTATGCATGGATATTGATATTGATTGCATTAGTGGATTGGAGGGATTAGAAAGACACTCAATTTCTGGGAATTGTGAAGAAACCATGTTTAGCAGCAAGATATGTGAACTTGTGGCATACTGTGCAGAAGGAAAGACAATTGGATAATAAAATAACTTTCTATGTTTACAAGGAGATAATTCGGTAGAACATTTAGGATAAACCATGCATACTACCACATATAGTGGAAGCATACAAGGAGATTCTGTGTTTCAAAGTAGGAAGACACCATATGTATATCCAAGCCAAGAGCGACCCGGATCAACAGTGGATGACGACCAAATATAGGTTGACAGGAGATGAGGTTGGACAGATTATAAAAGACTGGGAGGAAGAATGGAAAACCCCAATACCAGAAACATAGTAGCTAGAAAAAAAACCGCTAGAGAATCATCCAAAAGAAGAAGAAGAACACGAAGGACAAAGAAATGGCGGAGGAGACACATAGAAAATAGTGCTGCATCCCAGAGAAAAGAGGAAAGAACTTGATAAGGGGAAATCGATGCCCCAACACAAGAATAGGAAAGGATTCAAGGAAGTAGCCACCTAGGCCTTGATAGAAGAGGACCTAGAGAAAATAAGGGATCAAGTAAAGGAAGTGACGTATGAAGATTTTCAACGTGTGGTGCATAAACAAGAGGAGATACACACATATGTGCAAGAGTATATAACTTAATTACATCACCATTTGGAAGCAGCTAAGATAAAACCATAGAAAAGGACAGAGGAAAAACAAACAACGAGTACATCGAAGATTACAAAAGCAAGATTAGTGACCTGTCACCCATCATAAGTATCAATAGAACGTTGAATGATAAATATATCACCAAGGTCTATAGAGTTCCCCTCGACAGAGATGTAGGAGCAAGCACAAGAATTAAGTCATATTGACTTAGTCTTGTCGACGTTACCGATGAATGTATTAAAGGGTTTGCAGAGAATTGTTATGCAAGAGATAAATTTGTGCACAAATTCGATGACGATGGAGTTGACCAAAATGACAAATGATAAGGCAAAATTCCAAATAGAATACAACAAAGTTATGATAGAGTTGGACGAGGCCAAAAATAAAGAAGAAAGGTTACAACAAGCAATATAGAAGGTTTATAGTGACATTTCAGAGGTATCTATGGAAGTAGATTCTCCATTAGAAGAACAAGTGTCGAAGATTAGCAAATCCATTCAGGGCTTCCACACAAATATAGTAGACTTAGAAGCGTGCACTACACTAAGCACTCCACCTGAGGAAAGAGAGTAGAGGGAGAAGAAAATGAAGAAAACAATGGAAATTATCAAGAGTTTGGAGGAGGAGTGTGCTAAGTTCTATGATGAAATCACATGAGTATAGACTCAAAAACCAAAAGTTGTAGAGTTGCAAGGAATAAAGAAAAAGTTGCAGGCTGTGTAGGAGAAGGTGAAAAAGTTTAAAGAGACGATGATCACTCTGCAACTAGTAGAAAAGATGGATTCAATCACGAGGGAATAGGAAGATGTACTTAGAAATGAACCAAATGAGTGCAGAACAATAGGCTTGTGCACAAAATATTGAGACACTGTAGGAGGAAGCATTCTAGGTAACACAAGAACTTTCACCTGCACAAGGCATAGCGAAGCAAGTAGTGCAACAAAGTGAAAATAAGCTGGAGACCCACATTACTATAGAGACAATGGAGGGAATTTTACAGTAGGAAACAAAAGTAAAGGAAAAGGTTGCGACTGCAAGAGAAATGTTCCAGAAGTTCATTGTGACGTGGAAGAAGGCCTGAAGTGGCTCAGAACGAGCCATGAGTGAGTGTTGGGGGCTTGTTGGAGGAGGAGATTTTGGGACGAGTTTGTGAATCACACAGGAGCAAACCATGCGACAAGTCAACTAAGGAGAAATGCCCAAAGAATAAAGGAAGGTAGTTAGTGCATTTTCAGAGGCCAGTGCACGTGAAAGGTGAAAACAAATTAGAAGTTATTAGACATTTGGGTCCAATTTGTATCGGGCTAAGCCCTAATGAAAATGTATAAATATGTAGGGGTTTATGGGTAGAAAATAGCTTATGATGTGTGAAATATGTAAATGGGGATAAGTTTGAGCTTATGATGTGTGATGAGTAAGTGAGGCTATGTTTATGCAAGGAGAGAATGAGCTAAGTGTGCACTCTATGCGTGAACGACCAACGCATTTTGGGGTAGAACTGAGATATCATGTATGAGCGTAATGCATACCTTTTGTAAGAGATAATGCTGAATAATGATATAATAAGTCTGTCGTCGTGGACGTAGCCTATATTGGGTGAACCATGTTAAAATATGGTGTCTCTGTGTTATGCTGTGATGTGTTTGTTTACTATTCTGTTTATTGCGTGGACTTAATTTGTGTTGGGTAATATGAATATGTTATATGTTGTTATGGTTATGCACACATAATGAATGGTATAATGAATGAATCTTAAGTCGAATGGTTATGATGAATGCCCCGCTTCCCTTAATTACTGCAGAAACTTGGTTCCTGCAGTCCCCATAGGTACCTCGGGTGAGACTTCACCTACTTGTGGGTGATGCCGAAAGGGCCAATATCTTAAGGGTTTTGTTGGTGAAATAAATTTGAGCCTTGGGTCTGCCCACTGCGTGCCAACACCTAGTTTCAGGGTGTTGGCCTGTGTCTTTGGAGGTTTCTAGGTGTACGTGGCACTTGTTGATCATATAAAACTGAAGCTGAGTTGGCATGATGACGTTGGAAGCCGACGCATTTCGTCATAAGGACATAGAGACTTTTATCATTTTCCAATATCAAAATCTCTTGAGGTTCGGTGGTCTGACATGACCTCACTGCTGATGTCATCTGCTGGGTTCCGTGGATACGTGGCGACCTTATATTGGTGCATACCGACACTAAGGTGGTAGATAACCTATATATACAGTGGGTTCCACATACCCACGTAGCAACTACTAGTTGGTCTTGTTAGTGCTCCGCTGGCGAGTTACAGGTCTTGGGATTAATATTGTTAAAGCTTTACATCCATGATGCCAATGGTCCGACATGATGTGGTGTAGGGTCTTTAAACAAAACCTCTGGAACCCACGAAAGGATAAAGACAATTGATCCAGGTGCATGCAATGATGAGGGCCATTGATTATTCCGCCTAGCTCTATATTTTATCTATGCTCTACATTCGTTGAAATATTCCTACGTGGAAACATAAAGTTTTATTAGTTTTTTAAATGCTACATGACATAAAATTCCAACAAAATACATTTTAATTAAATATAACTATAATAAAACTACTATAAATATATAACTAATATATACCACAACTAATATAATATAATGTATCAAAAATATTTTATTTATTGTAACTAACTATAATTATAATTATAAGATCTAAAGTATTAAAACTAAAATCTAAAGCTAAAATTAATAAGACAAACTAACTTTAATGTAAATATAATTAAAATTAAGCTAAAACAAAATGAAAATTAATCTAAGAAATTCAAATTCGAGTTAAAATCTATATTTAGCAAGAAAAGTTAAGAAAAAGGATAATACAAAACTCAAAATGCCTATTCTAATAAAAAAATTCAATTTCAATTCACAATTTTAACCTATGTTACAACACTCCTTATGGAAGGAATCACTCCACAAGCCATGCTTGCTAAGAAACAATACATCCAACATATCTAATACAATGATATTCATGTGTATTTATACTTTCTCATGAGTATTCCTAGGGATCTATGCCAACTACCCCTTATTATTATATTATTTCCTTTTGACTACCTAGTGGGCCTATCTATTACCCATCAACTACCAAGTGGGCCTATTCCATGATTATGACCACATTATATCCATTATCCCCTTGGGTACCTCCCTAGATACCCCATATTATCCTTCCTAGGTACATTCCATTACATCCCATTCACATGTTTCATCCTTGAAACATGGGATGAAGCCACATAATATAATCTGCTAAGAAATGTAGTGAACTAGTACCATGCATGAGTGTCTATCCATTCTAGTGAAATGTGGATATGGGATCCAATTGTGGTCTTTCTTTCTCGATCTTGATTTTGGTTTTTCCTTGAGTTCCATGTCTTCGTTGAGATACTTTGATATATCCCTACCTTTATTTTAGTCCTCCATGTGCCTTGACACTAGTTTCCTTTCTGGTTCCATGTGGATCCATAGTAAGTTTGCTGACACTTATGCCCTTGCCTTACTGACTATTGTTTATCTTAGTGGTGTGGGTGGAAATATATAGAAACCTTAACTATCAATTCTTCTTTCTTTGACTCATCAACTTGTGGTTCCTTTGAGTCATTTAACTCAACTTCTTCTTCCTTTTTATGTCCTTCTCGGGGATTTTCTTCATGTGCTTCTATAGACTCTTCTTCTGGTTTGACCTTAGATTCTTCATTTGATGTGTCGACATGTACTGCAATTAGTTTCTTTGCAAGGACTCCTTTAGGTGCCCCCTTGGGCCCTTCTTGTTTAGTAAGAGAAATATCATGTTATGTAATTTTATTTTTCTTGTACCAAATCTTCAAAAACTTCTTTTGCACATTAATATTAATTGTACCAATTGAGTCCATCCAAGAATATCCCAAAATAATACCCACATCACCCGTATATATAACATGAAATTTTAAACGCAACACATATTTATCCATGGTAATATTCATTTAAATTTTTTTTTAACATTCTCACCCTCAACATGTGTGCTTTAGATATGTTTTATGGGAATTTCCAATCTTTTAGCTAAATTAACATTGATGAAATTATGCTTGCTACTAGGATTTAAAGAAACAACGACCTTCTCTTGTTGAATACATCCATGAACTTGTAATACAAAGTTGTCACTTGGAAATAAACCCTCATGGATCTCATTATCCTTCATCCTGGCATGAGAATATATATCTAACAATTTCTCATATTCTTCATCTGAAAGTGTCATTATCTCTTCATAGTTAAGTCCATGTGAGTCCCACGATATGCGAGCATTATCTTGTAAATTAATGTATAGATCTATTCTCCACAATATTGGATGTTTATACTTTATCCATTTTATGTATTCTTCAATAATAGGGCCATCAGATCACTGTGTAAAATATATCTTGTGAAAAAAAAAAACTAGAGTTTATAGAATAACTTACTTTTCAATGGAGTTCCTTTACGCGGCTAAGGTTTGAGGCGACTAAATTAAAATGATCATAACTTTTACGATGATTCTCTAATTGGATATTATGACTACAATTATGAAATTCCATGGCCACTATGCATCTATTGGAATTAGTTTAATTGAAATCCGGGCACTCCGTCAAAAGATATATGATCTACAAACCACACAACAGTCACCAGAAAAAACCTAAAACTATCGATTTTAAATTAGTGATAACTCCACTTCCTAGACTTCGATTTGGACAATTTTTATTTTATTTTTTAAATCGGGTGTTTTTTCAAGAGGAACTCATTTCTATGGCTAGATTCTTTAGATTCTACACAAAATGTTTCAGAAATTGATCTAATCTTGTCGTCCTATTTTTTCCCTTAAAGAATCTATAAAAAGAAAAAAAAGGAATCTTCTACTTTGTACCCAAGAAAGAGATCTAATACCACTTCCAGTAAACCTTGACATATATAAGAGAGAATAACCCTTAAATTTAGAAATGAATTGTTAAACTTCATCAATATCAAATGCATTCACACCATAACAACACAATAATATAGAGTAGAACCTTTAAGGGAGGGTAGCACCATCAAATACTCATGGAATGAATCACTCCACAAGAAGAATCAACATCAAACCTACCCAATACAATGATACTCATGCATATTTTTTGCTACAAGAATCAACATCCAACCTATCTAATAAAATGATATGCATGTGTGTTTATACTTTCTTAGGAGTATTCCTAGGGGTCTATACCAACTATCCATTATTATTATATTAATTCTTTTTAACTACCTAGTGGGCCTATTTATTTCCCACCAACTACCCAGTGGGCCTATTTATTTCCCACCAACTACCAAGTGGGCCTATTCCATGAATATGGCCACCATACATTTATTATTCCCTTGGGTACCTCACTAGATACCCCATATTATGCTCCCTAGATACATTACACTTAAGTACTAAGTCTTACAACCATTGCTTGCTCAAATCCATTTCAAATCACACCTCCCCAATTAGAGGCTTTTTAGTGTAAAAAATATTAGAGGACTAATCTAGATCAATGTGTCTTCTGTTTTCTTCTCTAGAACATTGCGCTAACTTTGACATCTAACTATAGCTCTAACTTTGGCTTTGCCTATTAGTTCTTGTTCTAGCTATGGATCTAGCTCTAGTTCTTTCCTGAATTGTTCCTACATTGCAGAATTATGCTCATTGACTCTAAACTTTGAGTAATCTTTCAATCCAAAGGAATTCATTCCCATATTTATCATGTAATTCTCTTGTATTCTTAGACTTGGAGACAATATATCTCGATAATCAATGAAGCCAAGTCGAATTCTAGTTTCTTTGTTCAGTATGATCTTGAAAAGCTATGCTATCATGTAGAAGTTCCATAAGAGGATGTGTGGACTGCCTTCTTTTACTAGGACCAATTGCTTCCTAACATGGAAACAACCCTCCATTGTTGCACTTGCTTACCAACACTCTATCTTTGCAATGAAAACACTTGAATAAACTCATTGGTGTGGAATTATATCAACTTCTCAAAAAAATAAAACTTAAAAAAAAAACAAATTTAAAAATTAAAATTAAACATTTTAAAGATAAACAATAAATTAAAAAAAAACAAACTAATTTAAAAAACTAAATTTAAATTTTATGTATGAATTTAGATTTTAAATACAATTGAGGGTTGTTTGTACCATGTGGGGGTTGAAGGGGGCGATGCCCAGAATTTCCCCAGCCCCCCACAGCGGAAGCCTTGGTCCCGTGGGTCCACGAGACTGAGGATTAGGCTACGGGGGCCTGGGGCGATGCCCGCAGCCTAAGCCTCAGTCCCGTGGGTCCACGAGACTGAGGCTTAGGCTACGGGGGGCTGGGGTGATGTCGGGCATCACCCCCCTTGACCCCCACACGGTACAAACAACCCTCAATTGCATTTAAAATCTAAATTCATACACAAAATTTAAATTTAGTTTTTAAAATTATTATTTTTTTTAATTATTTTTTTTAATTTATTGTTTATCTTTAAAATGTTTAATTTTAATTTTTAAATTTGTTTTTTTTTAAGTTTTATTTTTTGAGTTTTAAAATTTAATTTAGTTTAGTATGAATTTAGGTTAGTTTAGTTTATTTTTTTGATTTTTTTTAATTTAGTTTAGTTTTCGTATTTTTATTTTTATATTTCTGTAAAGTGTATTTTAGTTTTTGTTTTTTTAATACAATTTTTTAATTTTATTTTTTTAAGGTTTTTTAACCATTTTTTTTTTAAATTTGTATTTTTATGGGTTTTTTTTTTCAATTTTTTTCTTTAAATTTTATGATTAAAGTGTTACTTATATTTTTTTTGCCCCTACAAATTTAGATTTTATGTTCATTTAAAAAAAATAATAATAAAAAATTTGCAATTTACATCATTTTTCAATATAAATTGTTTTTTTTTCTTCTTAATTTTCAAAAAAATATGTTTTTCATTAAATTAAAGAATTTGTTTAAGGGTGTTTTTTTTTCTCAATTCAATTATTTTCTCAATGTAAATTATTTAATAAAATAAAATTAATTGATGTATAAATTATCAAGTTATAACACTTTATATTTAGGAGTCAATTTTCAGGTTTTTTTTTTTTTTTTTGCGGTCGTGTCGATGGTAAAGGCCACAGTTTCATTTAGGTCATAGTTTTAAGTCAGAAAAAAAAGATTGGTACCAGTGTTCAAAGCCATGGTGTCAATTAGGTCATATTTTTAACTCAAAAAAAAAGTGGTGCAAGTTGTTAATGCCACAATGTCACTTAGGTCATAATTTTAACTCAAAAAAAAAATTGGTGCTACTGGTAACATCACTTTTTGATTTGAGGGTCAATTTCATGGTTTTGTCAGGGTTTTTCTCATAATGTCAAGGGCACGGTTTCAAACAAGTCCCAATTTTAACCACCTCCAAGAAAAGGGTGCTTCTGGTAGCACCACTTTTTGAAACCTGCGTAAAAATGTGACCCTTAAAAAAACTAGAACTATGGAGAGTTCTCGTTAACTTGGTAACTATGTTTTCCCTTTACCCTTCTTGTCATGTGTCTTGGACTAGTTGTCTAGAGGATGTTGGTTAGGGACGTCTTTACCATGCTTTGGTTTTTGCATATTTCCAGACTCGAATTCCCATTTGTTCTGGTGCCTAAATTTCTGCTCGATTTTGACAACATATCAATAGGCAACTCCCAATGATGAGATGTTTAGGAAATCTATTTCAGTTTGGATGTACCTATGCATAGCCCCATGGTATTTCAGAACCAGATGTCGCTCGGAGTCTTTGATACCCAGCTTGGTGCGCAAGGTATGGAAATTATTTTTGAACTCCGACATTGTTTGGCTCTTCTCTTGCCGCAGTGTGATCCATCTCATGTATTGGTCTTCATAGTTATCAACAAGGTAGTACTGTTCCTAGACTGCATCCACAAAAAAATCCCAAGTGGGATCGGCCCCATATATTCCAGATTCCTCTGTGGAACGTTGCTCCCAGTAAGCTTCCCACAAATGTTTGACATGGGGGAGAGCCTTGAGGAGTGCGAAGGTGATCTTTTCCCTGTCGAAAAATTTGTGAACATAGAAATAAACTTCTAATAGATTTAAGCATTTTTCTAGGGCATCTGCATTTATCTGACCTTCAAATATGGGAATATAAAAATTAACTTGTACCTTGAAGGGAGAGGTTCCTCCAAAATGGCCGCTTGATGAATATGTGCCTGTTGCTATTAACAGACGTTGAAGGATGTATGAAAAATTCTCCATCATTTCATCCCTCTGTCGTGCGATATCTTGCTCAAGCAACAGGTTAATAGAATCTTATGCTCCGCCATTTTTCTTTTCTGCCTCCATCGAGTGTTTCTTGGGCATGCGAGAGTGAATTTCCTCAAGAGAGACAACCTCAAGACCCAACTAGCTATACTCGGACCTCGTCGGGGACATGCGCTGAAAAATGATCAAGAGCAACCTACTATGATACCACTGATTCAGATTATTTTCAGAATGAAATGAAAGCAGATATATTACAATTAAATACTCATGAAAATTACTAGAAACAGAGAAATACAACAATACTTGATTTCTATTAATGAAACAATTGTAAAGAGACCATAAAAATACAAAGTGCAAGACTTGCTAGAATGGTGGAAGCTTTATCTATGAGAAGAGATGTGATGGATATGCTCATTCACAATAAGATGATTACAACAAGGTTCTGAATTCATTTTTATGATAAACATGAATGCCAAAACCCCAGACATCAAAAAACCTAACCCTAGAAGATGAAACACCAAAAATCATGTGGGCCCCGTTTGGGTAAGTTAGTACATTAACTACCCGGGGTTGTAACTTTTTTCATACGATCTCCATTTTAGGTGCAGGATAGCCTATTGGAAATATATTTTTGAGAACTACGCATTACATTGTCAAACTTTAACTCTATCTACAGTTTGACTGTGGCGAGCCAAAAAAACAGTGTTTAGGGCCCCAATACGGCCCTGGAAGTACAATAAGATGTGCTGACATGAAAACATACAAAATAATCCAATTGGATTAGGTGGGAGGCCACCAATATCCACTTGGAATATGTGTAGGGATTCATACAGCCACGAAAGTGTAGAACCCACAATTACAAAGAAGTACAGAAGAACGTGTTGAACTAAAAATTGATAAGAGGAGCCAGTTGGAACAAGTGGGTGGCCACCAATATTCACCTGGATTAAGAAAAGACTTCGAATGAAGAAGGAGTGGATGTGTATTTGGCTTCTTCAAGAACACATGAAGATCATGAGGCATGGTTGGTTGACTCAGGTGCATCCTTTCATATGACTCCCCACATGGAATGGTTATGTGAATATGAAATGTATGATGGAGGTAATGTTTTCCTAGGTGATGACTCAAAAACCAGAATCATAGGACGAGGAAAATTCAAGTTGAGGCTCATAGATGGAAGGATTATAACAGTACCTGATGTTCTGCACATCCCAGGATTGGCTAGAAATTTTATTTATGTAAGCAAAATAGATAATGCATGGGTAAAAACAATATTTTAAAAGGAAACCTGCATGATGGTTCGAGGAGCAATGTTGTTACTGAAGGGAGTTCGGTTTGGAACTCTATATAAGTTGCAAGGAAGCACTATTAGTGATGGGTGTAATAGTTCCATTTTTCTTGATATTGGAGTTGAAGAGTAAAATAATCCTAAAACCTCTGGAGAAAAGGTTATGATGTGGCATCAAAGACCATGGAATATCAGAGAGAAGGGTCTTCGACTACTACATGATAAAGGTATGGTTGAAGGTATGTTTAACTGCTCTTTGGATTTTGATTTTTGTGAACATTGTGTATATGGGAAGTAGAATTAGGTAAGAATCCCCTCTGGTGCAACGAGGGAAGAAGGAATTTTACAGCTAGTTCACAATGATGTGTTTGGACCTGTGTCGGTTCCATCATTGGGAAAATATGTGTACTATGTCTCATTTATATATGAATTCTCGAGGAATACTTGCATATATTTCCTCAGGAATAAATCTGAAGTCTTTGAAATGTTTAAAGAGTTTAAGGCTCTTATTAAGAATCAAACAGAGAGAAGAATTAAGGTGTCGAGGACAAATAATGGTGGAGAGTTCTGCGGGAATGAATTTGAAGAATTTTGTAAGAAGTGAGATATAGCAAGGCAAAAGATTGCTCCATATACACCTCAATGGAATGGAGTTGTAGAAAGAATGAACAAGACGCTGATGGAAAAAACAAGGTGCATGATCAGTGGTGTCAGGTTAGGGCAATAATTCTGGGCAGAGGCAGTGGGTACTACATGTTACCTAGTCAACAGATCACCCTTGTCAACACTGGATGACAAGACTCCACAAGAGGTATGGATTGGTAAGAAACCTTCTCACACATGTCAAGGTATTTGGTTGTGAGGCCTATGTTCATGTTCCAAAGGAAAATAAGAGTAAGCTAGATAAGAAGGCTAAAAAGTGTATCTTTATTGGGTATAAAGATGGTTTTAAAGGTTATAAGATTTGGAACCCATAAACTAAGAAGGTTGTGTATAACTGAGATGTGGTATTTAGGGAAATAAAAGATGTTTTCAAACAAGATGTCCTACCAAGTAAGGAAGAACCAAAGGAAATAGAGTTTTATTTAAAGGATGATGAATCAAACTCTATAGAAGAACATGAATCAGAAGAAGAAGATCCTCATACTCCAGTATTGAGGAGATTGATTTAGGAAAGAAGGCAACCAGAAAGGTATACTCCACCCGTTTTTTGTTCAAATTTTGCTTTGTCTATTACTGATGATGATCCTAGAACTATTAGGGAAGCAGTGGATTCAGAGGATGAAAAAATCTGGAAAAGGGCCATGGATGAAGAAATGGAAGCCTTGGATAAGAATGAGGCTTGGGATCTAGTGGAGTTTTCGACTGGAAGAAATCCCATTGGTAGAAAATGGGTATTTAAAAAGAATCTGAATGTAGAAGGAAAAGTGGAGAAATACAAAGCTCGGTTAGTAGCAAAGGGTTATTCCCAGGTTGAGGGAATTGATTTTGGTGAGATTTTTTCTCTTGTTGCCAAGTTAACTTCTATTAGATTCCTGTTATCTGTTGCTGTTGCATTTGATTTTGAAGTAGAACAGATGGATGTGAAGACAACATTACCACATGGGGATCTTGAAGAAAAAATATATATGAAGCAACCAAAATGATTTATTGTGAAGGGAAAGAAGGAGTTGGTATGCAAGCTGAAAAAGTCCCTGTATGGTTTAAAATAATCATCAAGGATGTGGTATCAAAATTTTGATACTTATATTCTAGGACTTAACTTCATAAGAAGCAAAGGGGATCACTGTGTGTATTTTAAATTAATTGGTGATCATTTGATTTATTTGGTCTTGTATGTGGATGACATGTTGTTGATAGGAAACAACAAGGAGATTATCCAGGATGTGAAAACTTAGTTGTCCTCTAAATTTGACATGAAGGATCTTAGTGCTGCAAATTTCAGTTTGGACATGGAAATTAAAAGAGATTGATAAAAGAGGAAAATATGGTTAAATCAAAGAAAATATGTCAAGACAATATTTCAGAGGTTTAATATGCAAGAATGTAAACCGGTAAAGGTCTCTATTCCTGCTGGTATACAGTTATCTGCGGATCAGTGTCCCAAGACACAAAAAGAGGAGGAGGACATGTCTTGTGTTCCATATGTGAGTGCAGTTGGCAGTTTGATGTATACAATGGTATGTACTAGATTGGACATTGCATATGCAGTGAGAGTTTTGAGCAGGTATATGTAAAAACCAGGGAAAGAGCATTGGACAACAATAAATAAGGTTTTCAGGTATTTGCATGGCACGACTAGCTATGGATTGTGCTACCAAGGAAGACCATGATTGAATAGAGTGTTGGACATGCATGGTTTTGTGGATGCAGACTGGGCTGGAGATATGGATCGTAGGATATCTACTAGTGGGTATGTGTTTAACCTGTTTGGAGAGAAATCAATTGAATGAGAAAAAGACAGTCTCCAGTGACACTTTAAACTACAAAAGATGAATACAGGACAACCACTCATCCAAGAAAGGAAGCAATATGGTTACAAAGATTGTGTTCATGTATTGGGTTGGTACAACAAGATGTAAGGATAGGTTGTGACAGTCAGAGTGTATTTTTTCTGGAGAAGAACCCGACTTATCATTCAAAGACAAAGCATATTGATGTTCACTATCACTTTGTCAGAGACATGGTTGAATAAAAGAAAGTGTTGCTGATGAAGGTGGACACTTTGAAGAATGTTGCAGATTCATTAACAAAATCTATGAGCACTAAGAAGTTCTCTTGGTGTAGAGGATCTATGGGAATTGCTGCCTTGGATTGTTGACTATGTAACCCTGCAACCCTCTGTATGCAAAGAAAACAACAAGTGGGAGAATTGATAGTATGTGTTATATTCTTTGCATGACTAGTACTAGTGTCGTGTTGCCTCTGGAAACATGTCACCCTTTTCCCTCGATTTTCATTTTTTTTTACCTCGAGAAATGTGTCACCTTTTTTTCCTCGATTTTCATGTCGCCTCGATTTTCATGTCCATTGTTAGACGAATTTTCGGCACATGGGTTTTTGCCGATGGTTTTCTATTTCCGGTTAAGGAATTAGGGTTATTTACTAATACATGTCACTGGATTAGAGTTTTGGATGTCGTTGGATCCTATATGTATATTGTATTGTAAACAATGTTTGAAGTGAATGAATATATGATATGTTGGTTTTCCCAGTTTGGGTTTCTAGGGGAAAAATATCTATGTAATGTATGTATTTGCCATTACATCTTTTTTGTTCTTTTATTGAAAATATGTTTGTAGTAAATAATTGTACAAGGTTAAAATCTACATTCTTTTATTTTATTATAGGTATCATGATTTTTCAAAGAACTAACAACCTCAAATGTATATCGAATCTTCAATATATATAGGTCTTACAAGGATTCAATCTATTTAGTCTATACTCATGCAACAAACTCCTTTTCTTTTTCAAGTAATTCTCTTTTAATTTGCACAATGATTCTGTCGATTTTCACATGCAACTCTACGTGACTAATTTCAGATCTGAAAATTGCTTCCTAGTGATCTAACTATCATTGAACAACTTTGCACTAAAATTATTGACTGAAAACATACACATCTGAAACAAAAAGAACATAGATGAATCATCAATACACAAGAGGCAAAATAATTATGTTCCTTAACTTTATCCAATCCTTTAAATATGAGGACAAAAACCAGTCCTATCAACCAATACAATATCACCAAATATGAGGACAACCTTATCCTTCGAAAACAAGAGAATTCGAGGATGATGTTGTCCTTCTAATACAAAACAAAAAGCCAAACCTAAACTATATTTTGGAAATATCCTATGCCCAAAAAATGATGTAGACCACTTGTACGACATGTTGAGGTCACCTGAAGTCATCCTGTACATACTTGCGCCTACCCAGAAGAACTTGTACATATGTACATGACTGTTCTCACAACAACCCCTGTATGTACACCACTGTTCCCATTGCAACCAACGTACATATATGAAAACCTATACGAACACTTTGTACAACTCATTCCACTCATACAAATTATTCCTTCCATGGTTTCCTCTCTCTCCCACACATGCGGTGTGATTTTCCTTGCCAAGAAAATAAGATAGAGAGTCCTCAACCCTAAGCCAGATTTTCCATCCTAGCAAAATTTCCCTTTGCTGAAATCACCAAGTCTCCTAACATAAGTACAGAATCACTTATGCTAACTCCATTCTTCCACACATGATATAATGAGATGTCATGATGACCTCTCTCATTTATATACAATCCTTGGGGGTCACCATAGAATCCCCTCCACAATTCAACATCAAATTAGGCTTTCCTTGTTGGTGTGAAGCCCCAACACAAGTCCACAAATACCATCACCAAACCCATGAACCCCCCAACCAAATCCAAGGGGGTTTTCACCAAACCAAAAGGATAATCTGATGCCAATGATTATTCCCACATGTCTGACACCTTGGCATCTAGTGGGAATACCTCCCAAAGCTACAAAATCAACACTCCCTCTTAGTGAGGGAGGTATCCCATCCTTCATCAGTTGAATGTACCTTTAGTACAAGAAGCACCTCTTTCCCAATCCAAGGTGGTTTGCTTCCTCATATGTACTATAATCTTCTTCCTTTCATGTTGGAAGTGTATCTAGATATGTTATTATATTAGCATCCCAACCATCCCAACTTCTTGTTGTCCAATATATCTGATTGGCAACATCCTTAGTCATTGAAGCAGAATCCGTCTGATTGGCCGCATCCTCGGTCACTGAAACAAATCCTTCTGCCCAATCTGTCTTTCTAGCCGTATCCTCGATCACTGAAGCACTACCCAATATTTATGTTTGGTCGTATCCTTGGTCACTGAAGCAAAATTTGTCTGACTGGATCCATCCCCAGTCACTGAGGAAAAATCTGTCCGACTGGTCACATCCTTAGTCACTGAAGCAAATCCTGTTGTGTAATCTGCCTCACTAGACGCTCTCTTTGTGACTAAAACAAATCCTACTCCTCGGTCCTCCCGATTGGATGCCTCCTCTGTCACAATAGAAAATTCTGCTAAGACAAGTGTATCCTCCATGGAGGTCTCACATTCCCTAGAAGCCTCCTACCTATTAAGCTCATGTTTGACCTCCTCTATCAAAGTAGCATAACCTGCTAAAATACGTGGATGCCTCATATTACCTAGAATCCTCCTACCTCTGAATCTCCTTTCTGGACTCCTCAACCCATGACACATGTTTGTTGGTCTTGGAAGATGTCTCTCTCCCATATAAATTTGAGGGGGAACTCCCTCTGAGCCAACTGACTCTCCCTGAGATCAAGCTCACTCTGAGATTGCATGCTCCTCCTAAAACTTGACTCCCTTTAAGTCTGCACATCCCTTGGGGCCATCTTCTCCTTGTCCATTTTCCTTTGTATAGTCCTGGGAGGCTGCTCCTCCCTCCTATATTCTGAGGGATGAATCCCTATGAATTTTGGCTTCCTTGAAGCCTTTACCATTGGTGGGGTCACATACCTCACAACTTGTGGAGCCATCTCCTCCTCCTCATCTGTCTCTCTTCTCCTGCTGGCCACAAAACTCATAGGATGGTCCCTCATCCTATATAGGTTTCCCTCCCTAACTCTAAGAACCACTGTTGATCATAAGCTAGATTGTTTGGGCACGAGCAGTACCTGTCCATCTTGAAATGATACATGATATCCCTTCCTCTCAATATTTGAGACTAAGAGGACACTCCTCCTAAGTTCTAACACCCACAACACATTCAACACCATCAATGTTTGTTTTAATTCCAATTGAAATGATACAGTACTGGATCCTCGTACTGAAAGCTTGGCTCCCACACCAAGCTCCACACATAAGTCTAAGCCAGTATCTATGAGAGTGTCAAACAACTCTCTAGCACCTATCATATAGAAAGATGCTCCACTATCCACCAACCATCTCTACCTGCTAGAGATAGTACCTAAAAGGGAAGATACCAACAAGATATCCCTCCGGAACCTGTCTACAACCTCATCAACCTCTACTGTTGATTCCTGTTTCCTTATTCCTCTTCCCTTCCGGTGTGGACACCATGAAGCATAATGCCCAAAATCATGACACTCAAAACATCTAATCTCACTAAGATCCTTCTTTTGTCTTGGCTTTGAAGATGATTCCCTCTCAGGAGAATCCCTTCTCCCTGAAATACCTCTTTTGTATGGAGAACCCCTTCTTCCCTTCCTAGTGCAGGCTGCAAGGTCATGGTTCTCATCACTGCTACTCTTTACCAAATCATCCATATCATCCTTGGATACCAACCGGGTCTCCTCTTGGATGCAATTTGTTTGTAGTCTGTCAAAGTCTGACAACTTGTCTCTTTCACAAATCCCTTCCACAAATGGCTCCTAGGACATGGGAAGGCCTCTCAATGATACATTCACCAACTCAACATCATGTACTGTCTCACCAATAGTTGTGAGCTAATATCGAATATGAGTAATATTCATGAGATAAATGACAATTGTGTCCTCACTGGTCATCCTGAAAATCTGAAGCTGGTGCTTCAAGTGTAGCATCCTGCCAATATTCTTGTTTTGGTAAAGACCCACCAAAGCATCATACATATCCTTGATAATTTCTTTCTTAACAATGTGAGGAATCAAGTGGTCCGTGATGGACTCTAGAAATACCCTCTTTGCCTTCACTTCCCTCTTCTTTTGGAATGCCAAATCTACTGGATCAATTGGGCTAGGAACCACATCCTCAACATGCTTGTTGAGGTCATTCTCTTCCAATAGAAGGAGAACCCTTGCCTTCCAAGCTTGAAAGTTGGTTTCCCCTTCTAACCTATCCTCAATGTTTTCGCCATCTTGACCTGCCTGGAACAAGAACAAGAACAAGTATAACACTCTTATAGTGTTGTAGCCAACAAAGTGTCTCAAGATGATCCCCTCCTCTTCAAATCCCAAGTTCTGATACCATGTCAATTTCACATGCAACTCTATGTGACTAATTTCAGATCTGAAAATTGTTTCCTAGTGATCTAACTATCATCGAACAACTTTACACTGAAATTGTTGACTGAAAACATATGCATCATAAACAAGAACATCATAGATGAATCATCAATACACAAGAGACACAATAATTTTGTTATGTAACTTTATCCAATCCCTTAAATCCGAGGACAAAAACTAGTCCTCTCAAGCAATACAATATCACCAAATATGAGGACAACAATGTCCTTCCAAAACAAGAGAATCTGAGGACAACCTTGTCCTTCCAATACAAAACATAAAAAACAAAGTTACCGACTTAACGAGAACTATGACCTCAAAACAAGAATTCTAACCCTTAAAAACCCATATTTTTGCATAAAAAACATGAAAATCAACCCCCAAATCAAAAAGTGGTGCTATCGATAGCACCATTTTTTTAAACGAGGTCAAAATTATAACATTGTTCAAACAGGGTCTTCGAAACTCAGACAATAGCTTAGAAAAACCTTAAAATCAACACCTAAATAAAAAAGTGATGCTACGTAAAACAAAATGTTTTTTTCTAAACATGAAAATCATAGCTCTTTACGACTTAATTGAAATTGTGACATTGACAACAAATCCCTACGTAAATAAACAACCCAAAATTGGACCCCAAATGGTCACTTGAAAATTTATTTACAAATGTTTTTTTTTTAAATTTACATTAAAAAATAAATAAATAGAAAGGACAAAATCTTTGCAAATAAATAATTTTTTTAAAATGACCAATAAAACACAATTAAAAAATATATTCAAAATTCAATTAAAAAAAAAAGATTAAAAAACAATGTGAAAAAAAAATAACAAAATAAAATAATTTTTTCCTCCAAAAA
>ML778895.1:71468-101747 GCA_009831015.1 Picea engelmannii
ATTTTGAAAGCAAGCTTTCTCCCGATCCCCAAGGTAGATTGAAACTTTTTGGTTTTCCTACAATGTGTTTTTCTTTACCTTGATGGGTAGGGTAGATCCTTTAATGGATAAGGTAGATCCTTACAAATTTATCACATAATAATGCATAGAAATAAAGCACATTTAAAATCCAAATGTTTTTGTGTCAACCTTTCCCCTTCCAAGATCCAATGATGTGCTAAAAAAATGGATTGGTAGTTCTTGTTCAATTTTTTTTATGGGTTACTTGTGTCTATTAGAAATTTGTGCCTAGTAGGAGTAACTACTTCTTACTCAACGAGATACTCACTAATTCCAAGGCTTGGTATCCACTCTAGTTTCTTATTCAATGAGCAACTAGGAACTTTAATTTCAGTGAGGCGATTCTTCTCTAGGGAAACTATGAGCTCTATATGACTCACTCTCACAAAATAAATCCCAATGAATCCCAATGAGAAGAAAACTATTGTTGTATATTATTATATAAATAATTAGTAGAAAGGGAAGAGAGTAACAGGAAGAATAAAGACAGAGAAAAAGGATTTCTAAAATCTAAGCTGCAGAAAGAAAGAGTGAGCATAAATAAGACTATATATGAAATAGAGAAGGAGAAATTTTGAGTTTTTGTAAACAAATTTCTAGTTTGCAACCAATTTCTGGGTGTTCTAAGTATTTATTATTGTTGTTCTCTCTATACAAGAGTGAAAACACTTTTGTATATTCCTATGTATGAAACTCTTTCAATTTCACTTTTGAATCTCTATGTATTGGACTAATGTATGATGCAAAGTTGATTGCTTGTGTTTTTTTTGAAGCCATTGTAGAGGAATTGGGACGAATCATAGTCTAGATTCATGAGAAAATCATGCTAAAGTTCTCTAGAAAATATCAATATGTGTAGGGACTTGTAACTTATGATAGAGAGGAGAAAAACAAATTCCAACTTGATGGGCATGGACATAGGGGTTTGAGCCATTGATACCTTGCCAAAGGAGACTCAAACTGCGATTTAGAAATCCATACTTATTTATAACTGTGAGTTACCTGGAGCTGCGATTTGAATATGAGGACACAAGTCTTGTAGCTAGCAAAACAAAAATTTATGTTAAAAAAAAACCTGTTGTGTTCCATTTTAAAATATCGCCACCAGACTTGGGTTCTACGCTTGCAAATAGTAATATGTAGGTTTATGGCCATATGATCATCCCATGTAATAATCACAGTTAGAACTACCATGATGATAATATTGGCTCTAAAAGTTTGAACATAATTTGATGTACGTTAATATTAAGTAACTCTATTTTGAAAGGGCCCATGATTTATGACAAAAGCAAGATTATTAATGAAAGATTAGAAACTTGAACACATGTCATTTCAATTAATTGGAGGTAGTAGTCATCGACATCAATACTACTAACTCATATTCATGTAGTTGTTATCTAGACATATTTTTTTATCCCTCGACTAAATTCGTCATTTAAGCTAGTAATTTTTAGTTGTCACTTAAAATTGCTCAAATTTGGTAGTATTTAACTTAAAAAAACTGTTGTGACTAACTTTTTTTGGTCATGTAGTCACTAATTACTCAATTTTCACTAGTGTATGGTGAAGCTCTAAATGAAGTTTCCAACACTTTTCTTCCCATTGTCAACTCATCTCTTAGTGGTGGAAAAATTTCTTGGCACTGCTATATGGACTGCTTGACATACTCCTTTTCTCCCCTTTCATTTGAATTCATTGTTGGTTTGGGGAAGTCTTCTTGTCATTCTTCCTCTCAAAACAATCTTCTTTGTGGCATGTGGCTGGCTTATCCCAACAAGATACCAGCTAATGGTATTTATTCACACAGAATGAACATACCATTGAGTACCAACAATGGTAGCTCGATGTCCATTCTTTTTGCAGCAATGACAAATAAGGGATGTCTTGTTTGATGTAGGCCTCTTGGTCTTCTTCTTCTTCTTGTTCCAAAAATCAACTAATATACTTGCCAATTCTTCTAAGTGTTGGAGTAGGTTGAATCTTTGCACTCTCCTCATCGTCGCTCTTTTATAATCCACCACAAGAGGGATGGAGTGGTGGTGTGTTGGTACCCTCATTCATTGATACTCTTCCTTCAAATGAGCAAGCCAACTTTGCCATGTCCCTTTCCTTCACAAATGTGATCTTGTTGTTTGTGGCCTTTTTTGTTTTGTAATCAAAACCTAAGCCTTCATGCTTGGCCCCCATTTTAGCTACAATGGGGCTTAGGATTCCTTGTCTCTATTGCATATTCCTTGTCCATCATAGCCCATCTACCTTATTAGCTTGGAACCAATGCCTTTGGTATGCTTTTGAATTTCACAAAAGATTCTTTAGAAATGTTTAAGGAAGGTGAGCTACCACAATTGTCTCAATCATATTGTTGTCTTTAACAATGGAAATGGAAGGTGGCTCTACTTCTTGATGTTCTTGGATAGTTTCTTATATCTTGACCAATGTTTCTTCATTTTCTACCAACTCTTGTTGTAGTTGATTCATCATTTGAGTGAGCCTATCCTCTTGTCAATTGTTGGAGCAGGTCATTTTTTGTAAGTTTTGGGAGTCGCGCAGGAGCGGACCGTGTGACAAATCAACAAAGGAGAAACATGTGCATAATATAGTTAGCACATTTTCAGGAGCCAGCGTGCAAAAGGCGAAAGTTAGTTAGGCGTTTTGGGACATTTTTACCACTTCATAACGGGATAAGCCCTAATAGCAATGTATAAATATGTATGGGTTTTGGGTAGAAAGAGAGGAGGAATTAAAAGAGAGAGTAGTTGTTTTGTATGCTTGTGAGTTGAATATCAGTCGAAGAGGTATCTGTGCACTTCATCATAGAATGGCTTTGGCAGGTTTGGGTTTTAACTGAAGATTATTGTATGAGCGCAGTGCACACCTATTGTAAGGATTGAACATGAATAATATAATAATCCATTCGTTCTGGACGTAGCCCGGTTTGGGGTGAACCATGTTAAACTCCAGTGTCTTGATGTGTTTGTTGTCATGATACATTGGTTTATTCTATTCATTGCACTCATGTAGGAGATGCCTAATGGTTAATAGGAATACGTATATGATGTTTATGCACACTTATTGAATGGTTAAGTAGGATGGATTTGTCATACGTTATGATGTTTTTATGAGTTTGTGCACATGGTATATGAATGAATGTTAAGTAAACAATGAGGATGAATGCCTCATATTCCCCCATGACTGCGGAAACCTGGTTCCTACAGTCCCTATAGGTACCTTGGGTGAGAATTCACATGGTTGCGGGTGATGTTGAAAGGGTCGGTATCTTGGGATTTGTTGGTGAATTAATGTTGAACCTCAGGTCTTCCCACTATGCACCAAAAAATGGTTCCATTGTCAGGACCAGGATATGCGATTGAGGTGGATGTGGAGGCCTACTAAGGAGGAGATTGGATAATGGTTGAACACGAAGGAGAATGGGTTTTTTGTATATCATAATAAGAATCCACGGATCAACGCAGTGTTGGACAGTTGGTTGTCATTGATGTCAACCCTTGGAGAAGTCTGGAAGCTATAGAGATGTGGTTGAGATTGATGGCGAGTTAATTGTCATTGATGGACTGGTTGATGTCAGCAGATGTGATGGGTTCATTTGATGAAATCTACATGAAGCCCTGAAAGTGTGGTTATGGGACCCAAACTTAGTTGAGGAATATGGACATGAAGGATAGTGCAAATGCAAGTAACACACTCATAGATGGATATTCTTCATCGTGTCATTTCCAGTGATATGCGGTACGCCACATGGCTCCTCACAGTTAGGGAGATATTCCCTCATGAATTTGGAAGCCCCGAAGAATGGTCAAGAAGCCCCTAAGAAGTTACAAGTCAATGGATGAATGGGTAAAGTGGTTGTGACAAGAAAGTACTAGAAGCCCTAAGATTAAGGAAATAGGTTACTATAAAAAAGTATATAAACACCTCAAGGATTCTCTCATAATGACACACACACACTTACATTGAATATCTATCTTGTGAAAATGTTATGGTCTAATATTTTGGTCTATTGGTGAATATGAAGACAAATCTGAGGAAGAGGAGAAAGCGCGAGGAAAGAGTGAAAGTTTCAAAGCTACAAAGTGCTAGGGTTTCTCTGAAACCCTAATTAGGCAGTCCCTTGTGGGTCAGCTTGAGGGTATCAAACGAGGCACCCCCGCGGTTTGCCTAAGTGACATCATGTGAGGCCCCACGTGACAAGGAGTCTTAGTCCAGCGAAGCTAAGGCAAATTTGGGGGAAATATTGGTACTAGGCTATTGAAGGTCATGGAAGAGTAACAGGTCAGTGTTATAGTACAACAAGTAAGCTACATGTCACATGTATGGTTATGTGATTATATCTTATGCTTGGTGATGGTATGGTACATGCTTGACAGGCATGTCTTGTTGATGCATAGTACATCTTGGTGATAGAGGTATGGTGCATTGAGTAGTAATACATATTGGTTTTATTGGTATCTTGATATTTGGTTTGGTTACATGGTGATGATGCTATGGTACATGCTTGAGGCTTATTCTTGGTATACTCTTGAAGCATTAGCACATGGTGTATGGTTTTCATTGATGTTGATACATTGTTGAGGATTACACTTGGTATATGAAAACACATGTATGAGATACATCTCTTGGTGATGTTGGTACTTGGTTGAGGTACACCATTGATGGTACTTTCTTGATATATCCTATGGTACTTGGTGTATGTCATGATTGAGTGATATGGTATATGGTTGAGATAAATTGTTGGTACATGGTATCATACAGGTGTTGATGTACATGGTTGATACATGTTATGGTACATGATTGGTACTTGGTATGGTATTGATATACATAGTTGATGGTTGATGCACGGGTTAGTATAGGTTGATGGTTGATGCATGGGTTAGTACAAGTTGATGGTTGATGGTTGATGCATGGTTTGGTGCAGTTGTGGTGCATCGTTGATGCACGGGTTAGTACAAGTGTTGGTGCATGGTTGATGCACTTTTTTTGGTACAAGTTGTGGTACACGGTTGATGTTTGGTGTGGTATAGGTTGATGGTTTGGTACATGCTTTGGTACATGGTTGAGACACATATCATGTGATGGTATGTTGGTGATCTTGGTACATGCTTGGTAGATGTTGGACATCTAGTTGAGAGGTGTCCTTGGTACATGATCCATGTGAGAGGATCTAGTTGAGTATCAGTGACAGTGACATGTTGGATATAGTGACAGGTTGATAGTGACAGTGATAGGTTGACAGGTTGATGTGACATTGGCAGTGGAAGTGGCAGTGATTGTGGTAGTGAAAATTTGGTCTAAACTTATATTTCAGGGTAGCAGGACAGGGCAAGGAAAGAGAGTTGTATCCTCCTTCTGGTTGAATCCAAAGAATCAGGGAGTTGGAGCTTCCTTTTGGTTGGAGCCTCAGAATCAGGGGGTTGTAGCCTCCTTCTGGTTGGAGCTAGAGAATTCAGGTAGTTGTATCTTCCTTTAGGTTGGAGCCTGTAAATAAGGGGTCGTAGCCTCTTTCCAGTTGCGGCTAGAGAATTGGGAATTTGGTGCTTCTAATGAATGTATTATTTGATATCTAAGAAAGCATTTTGTGGTTTTCTCCCGTTTGGGTTTCCATGTAAATTCTGGTGTACTGTGTACTTGATGTGATGCTTCTTATGTTTATATGCTAATGATACATTCATGATATATTGATGATATATTTTTTATTAAGTTGAAGTTTATATATTATGGTTACAAGTGGTAAAAGTGTTCATAATGATTCACCCCCCCTCTCAGTATTCCAACAATTGGAATCATAGCGGGTCCTTAAAGAAAACAATTTAACCAATAGAAGGAAGATCATGGAGTACACTAAGAATGGAGCACCAATATTCAATGGTCGGAATGGTCTGGACTACAAGATATGGAGCACAAGAATGAGAGTATTTTTTCAGACACATGGATATGATGTTTGGAAATCCATTTTTATAGGATACACCGCTACAAAGAAACCAAAGACTGCAACCAAGAAGGAATTAAAAAAAACAAAAACAAAATAGAAATGGATTTCATCTGGGAAGGATTACTTGATCTAGTAAGAGAAAGTGGGAAAATGTTCATCAACCAAAGAAATTTGGGATAAGCTACATAATCTATACTTTGAGGAATCTCCCATCAAAAATCCAGAGAATGCTAAAGAAGGTGAAAGTGCAGAACAAGAAGAAATATTCTCATCATGTCAGACAGATTCAGAAGAAGAATATTGTGAAGAAGGCATCATAGACCTTGAAGAAAAATTAATCAATTCCTTAGACGAATTGACAAAAGAAAGGAAGAAAAGAAAATATATTAAGGAACAATTAGTCAAGAATCATTCTCAAGAAAGTTCTGAAGAATCCCATCAAGTCGTCGTGAATCTAAAAGCTCAGCTAGAAGAAGGCAAAAGGATTGAATAAACATAAAAAATATTCATATGGAAGAAAATCAGTGTTTGGACGCTGAAATAGCAACACTAAGAAAGGAAGCAATGGAAGAGAAGTAGGGTTTGGAAGATGGAAGAAAGGAAGCAGATAAGAGACAAAATATTTTGACAGATCATCTTAAGGAAATAATTGAGCACCTAAATAAGCTTGAAGCAGAATTTGGTAAGAAGAGAGAAGACTTGAAAAGGAAATCATTTCCTTGAAAATCCAACTTGAAGAAGCAAATAGAACAGAAGAAGTCATGAAGATTCGGATGATGAAGAAAGAAGAGGAGTTTGAGAAGATTGAAGAAGAAGTTGTTACATTAAGAGTTAAAATTGTCTAACTCGGTAAGAACGTTGAAGAAATAGAAATATCCACATCATCAATAGAGAATGTTGAAGAGAATCAC
Source organism: Picea engelmannii (assembly GCA_009831015.1). Taxonomy (NCBI): domain Eukaryota; kingdom Viridiplantae; phylum Streptophyta; class Pinopsida; order Pinales; family Pinaceae; genus Picea; species Picea engelmannii. The sequence continues at coordinate 78,387 of ML778895.1, forward strand.
TCCAGGTTGCTAGAAAATAAGAATGAAGAAAAGAGTAAGAGTTATGTAGAAGTACTCAAAGGAAGGAATCATGGTCATCTAGAATCAAATAAAAATGATAGAGACACATCTTCAAGAAGACCCGCCACATTCAAGCCACAAAGAAGCTTCAATCATGATCATGATTAGCCAAGGAAATCATTCAGAAGGACAACATCACAAAGAAGATCATTCACTCCCATGTACGTAAATTTATTTTATGATAATTGTTTTTATTGTACTAACTTTAGACATAAAGTTGCATATTGTAGGGCTTATGAAAGAAATGTGCAAGCAAGAAATGCTTATGTGGCCCCACATAACATTGAATGTTACAAATTCCATAACTATGGATACATAGCTCATGATTGTAGAAGCATGATGTATACTTATATGAAAGAGAACACTAATATAAAATATAAGAAAGAATGGAAAAGCAAACCAGAACAAGAAAATGAAGAGAAAATGAACTAAGGACACCCATAAGTCATACTCTCAGGATTGGAAATAGTACAAGATTGAGAAAAATATACAGGAGAAAAGGAATATGTCAGATGCAGGAAAGTTTGGAGAAGAAATGGAAAACAAGAAGGAAATGTGAATAAAGAACATGTCCCAGAGATCACATAATTGGCAGTAGTGTGAGAAAGAAAAGAAGAGCAGGTGAATAAAGAGCATGCCCAAGAGATGGTACTTTTAGGAATTGTAGTGCAAGATCAATCCACATGCAGAAAGAAATAAGTCATAGTTAAAAATAATAATGAGTCTACAGATGAAGATGAAGATTATTATGCATCAGAGTGGGTATTGTTTAATCCATTCGGCTTGGAGACTCCCAGTAAATATGAATATTGAATAGGGGGATTCAGTGCAGTAGCTACTATAGATCAAAGAACCATCCTTTGAGAAGTTTGAAGTATATGCAAAGACATATTTAGATCAGTCGGATAACAAAAGTACAATGTGAGAGATTGATCAGTTGAGAAGTAGTGTTTCCACGCAGATATCAATTGGCAGTTACATAGGCATAAGTTTATGATTATATTCCATGTATGTATCCAGGCAAGGATATAGGATCCGGATTTTATGAGAAGAACGAAATGAATACAGATTATTAACAGGTTCTTAACAAAAAATAATAGAGATACAGTAAAACTAGTTTTCTATTCAATAAGGAAATAAGCTGAAACTGTAAAATGCAACAGAAACAAGCTTGCTGGAATGGTGGCAACTTATCTATGAGAAGAGATGTGATGGTTGTGCTCATTCGCAAGAAGATGATCACAATGAGGCTCTGAAGGAATTTTTACAATAAACAGGAATTCCAAGAACCCTAGACATCCAAAAACCTAACCCTATGAGATGAAGTGTCAAAAGTCACATGGGCCCCATTTGGGCAAGTTAGTACATCAACTTCCCGGGGTCGTAAATTTTGCATACGATCTCCGTTTTAGGCGTATGATAGTCCATTACAAAGGTATCATCGAGGAGATTCATTTTGGGGGAAATAATGAAGGAACTCCCATATTTCTCCCCATTTTCCCAAAAAACATCGTTTAGGACCTCAAAACAACTTCGGAAGTGAAAAACTGCTAAAAATAGTAAATTACCAAAATTGCCAGAAAACTGTTTTGAGCCAATTGGAAAAGGTGGGTGGCCACAAATATCCACCTAGAACAATGCTCCCTCCTTAGGAAACAATGGTCTCCATTGCGTTGATTTCCCCCATCAGATGAGGAAATTTCTGTTGAATTTGGCCCCGGGTGAGCCACTTGCCTTGGTGCAGAAGTTTCCCTGCTTTGATGACTCGATAAAGATGGATCCTTTGTTGTCGAGTGACCTTGATCTATGTGTCCACAATTTTATCATTAGATGCCTATTGTATGCAGTCGGTTTGAGCTTTGTTGGTGTTAGTTGTTCTGTTACTTCTGAGGTGTCCAATAATGGTGGGAAATAAGGGCGAAGGAGATCCACGTTGAACACTGGGTGCAGGCCAAGGAAATGAGGAATGTTGAGCTCAAAATAATTATCCCCCATGGCCTTGGTGATGGTGTACAACCCATAATGGAGTGGGTGAAGTTTTCGATGGGGTCCTGTAAGGCGTTCTTTTTGCAAGTGCAACCAAACTTTGTCGCCCACCTAAAACTTATGTGGCACCCAATGTTGATCTTGGCGCTGCTTGTACTTGTCATTGGACTTATGTAGGATATCCTAAACCTGTTGGAATATGTGTTGGATCCACTCAATGAACCGGGTGGCTTTGTCAACTTCAGTTGGAGTAGGAGATGAGTTGGTCGAGGTGACCGCAAGGGGAAGTGCAACATCTACGGGACCCAATGGTTGGAATCCCAACCCCACCTAAAAGGGGCTATGGTCGGTTGAGCTATACAGGGCTCGGTTGTAGCTATGTTGTACATAGGGAAGGCTCTCATCCCATGTGCGAGGGTGATTTGAATTATACATGCGAAGTATATGCACAATCATTCGATTTATGACCTCGGTTTGGCCATCTGTCTGGGGGTGGAAGGTCATGGATTTGGTGATCTTGGTGTGCAATAGTGACCAGAGGCTTGACCAGAATGTGCTGAGAAATTGAATTTATCAATCCAAGACAATGGTTTGTGGGATTCCAAAATTTACCCAAACTCGTTCAAAGAAGATCTTGGCAGTGGCCTCTGCTGTGATGTTCTTCCTACAAGCAACCAGAATTGCCATCTTAGAAAAGCGTTCAACAACCAAAAAAACACAGTTATTTCTCCACTTGGTGGATAGGAGGCCTGACATGTAGTCCATTGAGATGGATTCCCATGTCCTGTCAGAAGTAGGAAGAGGGGTGCACAGGCCCTATTTCTTAGTGGTCGGTTTGGCAATAGCGTAGGCAGTGTAGGACCTGATATACTTGCTGACCTCCTGTCGAAGTTTCATCTAGTAGAAATGTTTCTGTAGCATCGCCATTGTCTTTTAGACACTGAAGTGTCCTACCACCCGACTATAGTGGGATTCCCAGATCAGCTTCGCTCGCTCGCTTGATGGAACACAGATATGGACCAGACGACACAACAACCCATACCGAAGATGGGAATTATCGACAACTGCATTTTCACCCAACATTGGGTAGGTGGTGGCGAAGTCTGGGTCTATCTCATAGATTTGGGGCCATCCAAAGGTCTCATGGTCGCAAGAGTCTATCACCATGGTGAGTGCCGCAACTGGCGGTCTACTGAGGCAATCAACGATGTGATTGGTGTTTCCAGTTTTATACTCGATGTTGAGGTGAAATTTATACAAGTATGTGGACCACTTTTGATGGCGGTCATTCTGAAATTTACCTTGTGTCTGCATGAACTACAGTGGATTATGATAAGTTTGGATGATTGTCTCCTTCCCAAGAATGTAATGTCTCCACTCGCGACAGGCTTTCACAATGGAGTACATTTCTTTGTCGTAAGTAGGGTACCAATGGACAACATCTGATAATGTCTCACTATGATAGGCCACGGGGTGGTTGTGTTGAGTGAGAACGATGCCCACAACATAGTCTGAAGCATCTGTCTCGATCTCAAAGGGTTGTTGCAGGTTTGGTAGTGAAAGTACTAGGGTTGAGCACAAACGCTTCCTCAAATCATCGAACGTTTGTTGTTGGGACCGGCCCCATGCATATTTTGCCTTACCACCACCCTTGTTTATTTGGCTGAGGGCCCATGCAATATGGGATAATCCCAACATGAACTTGCGGTAGAAATTGGCAAGGCCCAAGAAGCTCTGAAGCTCAGTGAGTGTGGTTGGGGTTGTCCAGTCACGGATGACTTGGATCTTGGTTGGATCCACATGTACGTCATGTTGATCAATGATGTAGCCCAGGTAATGGACCATGTCCATGCCGAAGGATAATTTTTCCAAGTTGGCATATAGATTGTACTACCACAGGGTGTGCAGAACTCGTTGAATATGATGCAAGTGTTTGGCCCAAGTCTTGCTGTAAATGAGAATGTCATCCAGATACACCACTACAAAATTATTGGTGAATGGTCACAGGATATAATCCAACATCCTCATGAAAGTGGCTAGAGCATTTGTCAAACCAAAGGGCATGAAAAACCATTCAAAAAGGCCTTCCTTTGACTTGAAGGTGGTCTTCCATACATATGTCTGTTCTATTGACACCTGGTGGTAGCCAGACTTCAGATTAATATTACTGAAGTATTTCGCCTCTGTGAGTTGATCAAGGAGGTCGTCGATTCGGGGAATCATTTACCGGTTTCTGACTGTGATTTTATTCAGAGCCCGGTAATCAATGCAGAGTCTCCAGGTTCCATATTTCTTCTGTACTAGCATGATTGGGCTCCCACAAAGTGATGAGCTGGTATGGATGTGCCTCTTGTGGAGTGGTTCTTGGATCTATCATTTGATCTCCTCATCCTCTAACATAGAGAGACGATAGATTGGCCCATTGGGCAATGGTGCGGTGGGGGTCAGATCGATGGGATGCTTGACTTGGTAGTGTAGAGGCACCCTAGTAGGTGAGGAGAAGATATCCAAGTATTCTTCCATGACCTTATCTACTTGCTTCTATTGTGTGGAGAGGTCAGCCACAAAGACCCTGGATGTGGTTGTGATCTTTCGCTTATTTTGAGAGCGAATCACGAAGAAGACAAACTTCCCTGTCTGAGAGATGACCTTCCTACATTGCTTAGTAGAGATCAAGGAAATAGCACTAGGTGGGACTGCCTCGAGTACTATACAATTTCTTGTTCAAAGTAATAATAACACTACGAGTCCTAGACTCATATACAAGATGACATTTCCATAAATAAGGTTGGCCCAAAATAACATCACAAACTTTGAGAGGATAAAAATCACACAGTACCTCGTCTTTGAAGGGCTTGATGTTGTACGACAGTCGACACTGTTGGCTGACGTGGAGATCGCTTTCTTGGCAGAGCCATCCAATGGTGTAGGGTTTTGGGTGCGGTGTTGTCAGCAGGGCCAACCGCTTGATGACCTCTGCTGAGATGAGGTTCTTCTAGCTACCGCTATCAACGATGAAGTGCAGTGGGGTGCCTTTTACCCACATTTGTGAATGGAATAGGCACTCTCCTTCTTCTGGCTCGTCTAGTTCACCATGATGGAGCTTGGTGGTAGCAACAGTGGTACTGGGTTCCACATCAATGATCCTTCTTTCCCTTTCTGGTTCTAGCTTAGAGTCAGAACCCACAGTTGATTCATAGGCTTTCACTTCGGCCACCAGCAACTACTTTGAGCAACAGTCAGCAGTGTTATGCCAAGGGCTCTTATGGAAGTCGCACCACTTTCAAGTATATTTCTTTGTCTTTTCGGTGTCCTTCTTTGATTGCAGCTTGGAATGGTTGTCCTGATACTATCCATATTTTCTCTGTCCTTTGTTCTATGGGTTGGGGCCGCCCTTTCTTGGTTTTTTTTGTGAGGGGTTCCCAGGCCCAAATTGTCGCGTCTTTGGTTTGAGCTTTTGCTCAATTTTGACAACATATCGGTAGGTCGCGACCAAGGATGAGATGTCCAGAAATTCCATTTTGGTCTTGATGTATCTATGCATAGCACCACGATAATTGAGCACCAGATGTCGCTCTGAATCTTTGATACCCAACTTGGTGCGCAAGGTATGGAAGATATTTGTGAAATCTTGCACTGCTTGGTCTCTTTCTTGTCACAGTGTGGTCCATTTGGTATACAAGTCGTCATAACTTCCAACAGGGTAGTATTGTTCCTTAATAACATCCTTGAGGGATTCCTAGGTGGTTGTGACTGTAAATAATGAGGTTTCCTATGTTTCCTTTTTCTCACAGAAAGTTTCCCACCAATCTTTGACATGGGGAACGACTTTAAGGAGCGCAAAAGTAATATTTTCTCTATTCGAAAAGTTATGGACAGAAAAATACCCTTCTAGTAGATTCAACCACTTTTCTACAACATCTGCGTCTATCTGAACTTCAAATATAGGAATATCAAATTTTATTTGTACCTTGAAGGGGGCAACACCTTTGCTCGAAGAAGATGTGTCGCTTGTTGGTAGCCGCCGAAGGATTTGCATGAAACTATCCATCATCTCGTTCCTTTGTTGTGTGAGGGATTCCTCAATAAAAAGTTTGAAAGGGTCTCCTATCCCATCATATTTCTTTTCTCCTGCCATAAGAGGTCGCTTGGGCATGTGAGAGCTTTTGTCCTCAAGAGAAACAAGCTCGAGAGCCAACTCTTTGTACTCCGACCTCGTTGGGGACATGCATTAAGACAACAAGGAGAAGACCGCTCTGATACCACTGATCTATATTTTATTAACATAACGAAATGAATATAGATTATTAACACAAAATAATAGAGATACAGTAAAATTGGTTTTCTATTCAATAAGGAAATAAGCTGAAACTGTAAAATGCAGCGGAAACAAGCTTGCTGGAATGGTGGTGACTTATCTCTGAGAAGAGATGTGATGGTTGCACTCATTCACAATAAGATGATTACAATGAGGCTCTGAAGGAATTTTGATAATAAACAGGAATTCCAAGAACCCTAGACATCCAAAAACCTAACCCTAGGAGATGAAGCGCCAAAAGTCATGTGGGCCACGTTTGGGTAAGTTAGTACATCAACTTAATTTTTGCATACGATCTTTGTTTTAGGCATATGATAGCCCATTGGAAAGATATCACCGAGGAGATTCATTTTGGGGGAAATAATTAAGGATATTCCATATTTCTCCCCATTTTCCCAAAAAACATCGTTTAGGGCCTCAAAACGGCTCCGGAAGTGAAAAACTGCTAAAAATAGAAAATTACCGAAATTGCCAGAAAATTGTTTTGAGCCAGTTGGAAAAGGTGGGTGGACACTGATATCCACCTAGATCAATATATTCAGTATAGGTTATTCCAAACATGCAAAGTTTTATTTGAATATAGAGAAGACCAATGGACACATTTGAATCGGTCTGAAGAAACATGAATATGTGATGATCAGTTGTAGACATGAATCCTTCGTGATAGTACAATGATAGATGGGTCAACATTGTGGATAGTCGATTAGAAAATTCATGGACAATATGAGACATATGGACATATATGGATACTTAGTAGGTACAAAAAACATTGGTCAGAGAAGATACATAACAATGTATTTACAATTGGAATCAGTTGGTCACAGAAAGGAAAGCAGTAAAAGGCACAATTGAACAGGGAAAGAGAAATACTCAGCAAAAACTAAATCATCAAAAGAAAATCATTTAACAATATGGTCAAATAAACATGACAAGTGAATGATGGAATCAAGTAATTAATGTTTTTTATATATGTCAAAGAGTTACAAGAGGAACCACCAATGGAAAATTATCAAGCACTGGAAGAGAGGAAAGGAAACACTTATAGGTAACCCTACATTGATCTACACGACATATTGCAAATAAGTCAAGGGAAGAAAAATAATCAAGAAAGAAATATCAGTATAATACAGATAGGGCGAGACATACCGACAGGGGGAGTTATCTTTTTTTTCCATGATGTCAAAGGGAGAGAAAGAGAAAGATCCGAAGAATAAGATTCAAGCACATGAAGTCAAAGAAGTATTTTTCAGAGAAGGTATACTTTCAAGAAATGTAACATGAGAGGATAAACATGTGAAGAGAAAGAACAAATGCATGGAAGCAAAGAGAAAGAACAAAATCATGAAGACAAGGGGAGTCGCCCCAAGGAGAGAGACCCTTTGTCATTGATGTAAAAGGGGGAGAGTGAGAAACATTGATGAGGAGCAATGGTCATATGGGAACATGAGTATTGGAGTATGAGTGTTTCCATCAATGTTGGTGTTGCCATCAATGCCAAAGGGGAAGATTGTTGGACAGTTGGTTGTCATTGATTTCAACCCTTAGATTGATGTCAACTCTTGGAGAAGTCTGGAAGCTCTAGAGATGTGGTTTAGATTGATGATGAGTTATTTTTCATTGATGGAGTGGTTGATGTTAGAAGATGTGATGGTTTCATTTGATGAAGTCTACATGAATCCCTAGAGGTGTGGTTATGGGACCCGAACTTGGTTTAGGAATATAGACATGAAGGACAATGCAAATGAAGGAAATTCACTCATAGATGGATATTCATCGCCATGTAATTTATGGTGATACGCGGTATTCCACATGGTTCCTCATGGTTAGGGAGATATGCCCTCATGAAGTTGGAATCCTTGAAGAATGGTCAAGAAGACCCTAAACAGTTACAAGTCAATGAATGAATGGGTAAAGTGGTTGTGACAAGAAAGTACTAGAATCCCTAAGATTAAGAAAAGAGGTTACTATGAAAAATATATAAACACCTTAAGGAGTCTCTCATAATGACACAAACACACACACTTACATTGAATGTATATCATGTGAGAATGTTATGGTTTAATATTGGTCTATTGGTGAAGTTGATGGCAATGTATGAGGCAACGGAGAAAGTGTGAGGAAAGAAATAAATTTTTGGAGCTGTAGAGTGTTAGGGTTTCTATGAAACTGTAATTAGGCATGCCCTCGCAGGTCAGCTTGAGGGTGTCATGCAAGGCACCCCTATGGGTTTCCTAACCGATGTCACGCGAGGCCCCACGTGACAGGGAGTCTTAGCCCCGCGAGGCCCCATGTGACAGGGAGTCTTAGCCCCGCGAGGCTAAGGAAAATTTGGGGAATATGTTGGTACCAGGTTGTTGAAGGTTGTGGAAGAGTTACAATATATCAAGTCAGATACAAGTCACAAGTATGCTTATGTGATTATATCTTATGTTTGGTGATGTTATGGTACATGCTTGAGAGGCATGTCTTGTTGATGCATGTTACATCTTGGTGAGAGTGGTATGGTGCATTATGTAGTAATACATCTTGGTTGTATTGGTATCTTGGTATCTGGTTTGGTTACATGGTGATGATGCTATGGTACATGATTGAGGCTTATTCTTGGTATACTCTTGAAGCATTGGCACATGGTGTATGGTTGTGATTGATATTGATATATTGTTGAGGATTACACTTGGTATATGATAACATATGTATGAGATACATCTCTTGATGATGTTGGTACTTGGTTGAGGTACACCATTGATGGTACTTGCTTGATATATCCTATGGTACTTTGTGTATGGCATGATTGAGTGGTATGGTATATGGTTGAGATACATTGTTGGTACATAGTATGGTACAGGTGTTGATGTACATGGTTAATACATGTTATGGTACAAGATTGGTACTTGGTATGGTGTTGATGTACATAGTTGATGGTTGAGGCATATGGTACAAGTTATGGTGAATTTTTGATGCACAGTTTGGTACAATTTTGGTGCATGGTTTATGCAAGGGTTGGTACAGGTGTTGGTGCATGGTTGATACACATTTTTTGGTATAGGTTGTGGTACACGGTTGATGGTTTGATACATTATTTGGTACATGGTTGAGACACATATCTTGTGATGGTATTTTGATGATATTGGTACATGCTTGGTAGAGGCATGTGTTGGTGATGTTGGACATCTAGTTGAGAGGTTTCCTTCGTATATGATCCATGTGAGAGGATCTGGTTGAGTATTGGTGACAGTGACAGGTTGGATACATTGAAAGGTTGACAATGACAGTGACAAGTTGACAGGTTACAAGTTGATGTGATAGTGGCAGTGATAGTGGCAATGATTGTGGTAGTGACAGTTTGGTCTACACTTATATTCTAGGGCAGCGGGATGGGGAAAGGAAAGGGGATTGTAGCCTCCTTCCAGTTGGAGATGGAGAATCAGGGAGTTGGAGCTTCCTTCAGGTTGGAGCCTAAGAATCAAGAGGTTGTAGCCTCCTTCTGGTTGGAGCCAGAGAATTCAGGGAGTTGTAGCTTCCTTCAGGTTGGAGCCTGTAAATAGGGGGTCGTAGCCTCCTTCCATTTGTAGCTAGAGAATTGGGAAGTTGGTACTTCCAATGAATGCATTCTTCGATATATAAGAAAGTATTATGTGGTTTTCTCCCATTTGGGTTTACACATAAATTCCAATGTATTGTGTACTTGATGTGATGTTGCTTATGTTTATATTCTCATGATACATTGATGATATACTAATGATATACTATTGATTAAGTTGAAGTTTATGTATTGTGGTTAAAAGTGGTAAAAGTGGTAAAAGTGTTCATACTGATTCACCCCCCCCCCCTCTCAGTATTCCAACACACAGAGAATGGTTGCAAAGGTATGTGTTTACATATTTGCATGAAATTATTTTCATTGACTTCCCAAATATTTTAGCAAAGTGGATACAGATATTTGTTGAACGGATTGGAAGAAATCGAACTGCGGTTACGAGGAATTGGACTCCTGAATTAATTCAACAAGTTAACGCAGTAAGCAATAAGACATAACACACAGTGTATTACTGGTTGGATAGTGTGATGGGAGGTTACATTGTTGAATTTATCATAGATTGCACTCAGTCATACAATGATTCTGAGAGGAAATTATTTAAAGGACCGCACGATAGATACCTAAAGTCACTATCTAATTGGATTAACATGTTTTTTGTGTGACAAGGAAGTCATGTAGATGGAATACAATTTCCTAAGAAACTAAGCACCTTCGTGCACATAGGGGAATTGGGGGATGACCAAGGAATGATCTAAGTGTAAAGAGGGATGAATAAGGAATGAGGAACAAATGGGTTGAGAATGATGAGAGAGGAAGAGTGTGCGGCGAATGAAGTTATCAGAGTATTACACAATGGTAAGATATTTAGACCGAATAAGAAGAGGATTGTGGCTAAGAGAGAGGGCCAACAAAGTGAGATCGAGGAAAGAGACACTAGTGCAATATTCCAGATCGAAGGAATTTTATGCACAAAAGAGGAAAAAATATGTTAGCTCAGTCCATTAGAAGAGGATCCCACTCAGATTAGACTTTGTGTCAAACCCACGACCCCGTGTGCATCGCCAAGAGAGGTAAGATCGAAAGCTTTGTCAATTATAGTTATTGAAGGAAGTAGAGATAGTAGAAAAAGTAATCAAAGTAGTGGGAATAGTACGCCAAGTCGGAATCAGTTAGTGTTATCAAGAAAGAACACCACACATAACATGATGGCGGGGGTAGATCCCACCTTAAGGATGCCTCTCTTTCAAGGGGTTGATTCAGAATATCCAGAAGAACATTTGTTCATTTGTGACACAATATGTACCATGAAGAACGTCCAGGATGATGATGTAAAGATTGTGCAGTTGGAGATGACCTTCAAGAATAGCACATTATTATGGTATGTGAAATATCATAACACTACACCTGTGGTTCAAACTAAAAAAATGGAAAAGGAAAGGCAAGATTTATTGAATGAGTTTCAGAAACCTAAATTTGAGGCGCAGTACATTACAAAGTTTAAGGAGATCAAGCATATAGTAAATGAATCAGTGTGGGAATACGATCAAATATTTAAGATATTAAAGGATTGGTTGACATTCTAAATTCTAGATGAACAACATAGAGAGTGGTTTATTGCAGGATTGTTTCCACATATACACTACCCTTTGATGCAATAGAAGATTGTGTCACAGTCATAAGCCTCATAAATTACAATTAAGTTAGAAGCATCCCCGTCAGGAGAAAATGTCTCAAGTGTAGTCACATCTAGCAGTGCTGACTATTCAGTTGCAGGATATTAGGAAAGGAAAAGAAAAGTGCGAGGAGGTCTGGTGCACCACATGTCGAATAGAAGGACACCATAAGAATAATTTTCCATATTTTCAACAATATTTGAATATAAGAGCACCGAATCCATTGAGTTTATGGTGTGATATTTGTAAGATGGTGGGTCACCATCCTCATAATTTCTCGTTGATGTAGAAGTACTAGAGTACTGCAAGAAATCTATTTTGCAACTTTTGCAAGTTTATTGGACATGAAGAGAAGGATTTTCATGCATTTGATTTGATGAGAGAGCACATTGCAGACACATATAGAGTCCAGGTAGAAGAACCCAAAGGAGGAGCACCACAGTATAATACTCCAAGAGGTTATAATCAATCAGTAATAGGAGGGTTCAGAGGTCGCAGAAGAGGAGGATTCGATAGAGGTAGGGGACCTATTATATGTTATAATTTTAATCAACCTGAACACTTAGCATGAGACTTCTTGAATCCTCACACAACATGTACATATTGCAGAGCACTAGATCATGTGACAGAGGATTGTCCACAGTTGATCACAAAATGGAAAGAAAATAGGAACACAAATGTATAGATGATAGAAGCATAGTGGGCGCGATGAACAACCTAAGATAATACTGGTTACATGCAAAGGAACTAGAACCGTAACTGATGCAACAGATCAAGGAAATAGGATCCACCAATAGGTTAGGAAAGCAATAGAGACTCAACCATTGTTTGACCCTAGAAAGGAGAAAGAGACATATATGAAATCAAGGAAAGAGGTAATAGGAGAAAATTGGATAGTATCGACTTTGAACACTCCACCTTTGTATGACAGACCGTCGGTGTATGATATGCCACCATTATATGACCATTCGGAAAGGTAAGTTGACAAGGTAATCACTTTGAATAGTTTTCTAAAAAGTTGTTTAGAGTCAATGAAAGACGAGTCTTCTTTGAGTATGTTGCGTTGAATGATTTATTTTTTCACCCAAGAGAAAGAGATGTATGTCACACACAAAGCAGTTAATCAGGTGCACAAAAAGAAGATAAAAAATAGGGAGTTTCGAATAAATTCACAAATAGGGAACTACGAAATGGACAATATTATTATAGATCTAGACTCAGATGTGAATGTCATCCTGAGACAGACTTGGGAGATGATGGGCCAACCGAAGTTTATTTGGTCTCCCATTCAATTGAGGTTAGAGAACCAACATAAGATCGTCCTAATTGGAAGTTTGACATGGTTAATTGTTAGCATTGATGGAGTGCACAACATGGCCAATTTCAAAGTAATTAAGATAGTATATGGAAGCACCCCTTACCCAACACTCCTTGGATTGGATTAGGCCTTCAAAAACAAGACTATCATTGACCTGAAGAAGAGAAATATGATATTTGAAGTAGAATACTTGAAGTTTACTACATCGTTAGATCCTACTAAAGGAAGGAGATATGTAGAACCAACAAAGAGAAAAGAACTTGACACTCTATATAATATGACTGCGCGAATGGAAAATTATGTGAATCCTATAGCTGAAGGTGTACTTATTTGGAGAAGTGTCAGTTCATGTGCGTTAGATTCAGAAGAAGCTTTGGAGAATTGGTAGCATAGATTGCATGAAATGTCCACAAGGAAATGTGCTCAAATTACCCACATGTTACGATGGATTGGGACCTAGGACCAAAGTATATGATCCTCCAAGGTATGATAGGATAACTGATGTAGATTCTTTTATAAGAGAATTTGAGTTGCAAATATCAGATCAACAGAGACTACTAGCTTTGGATGTTGCATTGAAAGCAACCCATGCAAGATGGTGGGTTGCACACAAGGATGGAATAAGAGATTGGAAGCAGTGAAAAATGTTATTAAAAGTCATATTCGGAATAGAGAATGAAAGTATCATGCCGAATTACAATGGATTAAGTTTCCCAATAGACCATATTGCGAAGTGTAACGCGATGTGGAGATCAGTACCTCAGCAAGAATTGACGCATTTATCTGTGCATACTCTGGAAACTACTTTGAAGAATTGGTACATATAACTAGAGGTGTGCAAAGGCACACGAGATTGGGAAAAGTTGACCAAGAAATTCAAGGTAACATTCATTTTTGAAAATAATGATCCTTTGCTTGACTTATCCTTGTCGGTTATCAAGAATAACATTTTTGCGACATAAGGCTCGATGCATAGTACAAATAGACTTATTGCAATAGTTGAAGAGGTCTTGTACTATTATAATGTTGTTGAAGAAGACTAGGATGATGAATACCCAAGGAATTTGTAGATACCAAAGAGTGAAGGAGAGCGCGCAGTAGAGAGACCACAACTTGAATCTACGGTGTACACCAAACCATTAAGAACGTGCAGAGTAAACATTGGTATAGAAGAGAATCCCAAGTTTGTGAACATAGGATATTACTGGAGTGATGAGATAGTCGAGAATATTGCCGACTTACTGTGTGAATACCAACATCTGTTTCCAACTACTTTTTCAGAGATGAAAGGGATCATCGGGGAGTTAGGAGAGATAAAGATTCCCTTGAATCCAAAGACCATACAAAATGAACACAGTGTATAAGAATAAGGTAAAAACATAGATAGACACGATGTTAGAAGTTGGAATTATAGAACCTGTTGAAGAATCATAATGGATCATCCCAATGGTAGTTCAAGACAAGAATATAGGGCAAATTAGGATATGTGTAGATCTGATAAAGTTAAATGATGTGTGTTTACACGACCCATTTCCTACCCCATTTATAGATGAAGAATTGGAGAATCTTAGGATACCACCACATCAATATTGTGCAAGAAGATAGATATAAGACCACATTTGCGACAGAATGGGGTTGTTACCAGTACACAATTATTCTATTTGGTTCACCAGTGAATAGGTCAGGATCTAGATACATTATTACAGCGACAAACTACTTAACTAGATGGGTCGAGGCAGAACCAATCAGAGACTGCATCGCGGAGACAACTGCATGATTGGATAATAGTCAGAGTGTGCAATATGTGTACCATAGTACTTGTATAATAGTGTATGATATAAAGAAAAAGAAAAAGAAGAAAAACAATAAAGGAATTTGAAGGTTGGATGAAAATGACGCAGACAAGTAAGAGGAAGGTGAACTGCGTAGAAAGGAAAAGAAGAGTATGAAGAAGGAAGGCAAGGTTGGAGATCCACATAGATGACAGTTGAAGGGATTAAAGATCAAACTTGACGGGACACGTATTTAAGAGAGTACATGACGGTGAATTAGTGGAGCCGTGTAATTATAAATGAAGAATGGCAAGAATATTTTGACAGACTGGAAAGATCTAGACCATGATCCATAAAATAAGCCAAATTTATTGCAGAGAATGGAAAGAATTGAATGTGAAGTACAAGTAGGATTAGACTACAGGTTTGGGTGCAAAGAATAGAAACAAATGGCAACAAGTGATCAAAGAAGTTGAAGGGTCGACAGAAAGAAGTTATTTTCATTTGAGTTTTCATAGAGATCAACGAGAGAAGAGATCTGAGTGAACATAGACAGATCCAAAGAAGCTAGTTTTCAAGCAAGAAGTTGCAGAGATAAATGGAGCCACCAAATATGGGAGAAGCTTTATCATAGTGGAATAAAAAACGTACCAGACAAACATCAATACCTATGACCAAGGAAACACTGAGAGCATCAGCGTAAGGGTCAACCCTGGTTCAATATACAAGGGATTGTGTACCACCAAGGAAGTCGACATCAAAGCAAGTAAAGTTATAGAAAGAGCCAAAGTATGAAATCGTAGAGCCAGAAATTCCACAAGGTGTGATTGTTGAGGATGATATGCTCGACACAGTAGGAAGCTTGAGGTATGCATGAGACCATGACTTGAAAGATACAAAGAAGTTTCCATAATTGGCTCTAGACAAGTAGAGAAGCATAAGACTCACCCCAGATTCACAGGAAATTATAATGGAGCCAGAGGAATAGGCGTCAGGGCTATAAAATACAGGTATTCTGAATCTTTTTTATATTTCGCATTTTGGAAGAAGCGCGGAGATAAATATTTGTGTTAAGTTATTACTGAGTTGTGTAGATAGAAGATTTCTATGGTTATATATATACTGGTATCCATAGACACATTTGATTGCATGAATAACCGGGTTGCCATTAAAGGGGGAGGACCCATCACTATTATTCACAGACAAGACAAACGAGAAAGCATTGGTAGAAAGAATGAAGGAAAAGTATGACACATTCAGAGGTGCACGTGGTCTAGATGTTGCAAGCATCAATTATGATACAGTTTGGTCCACGACGTAGGTAATGGCATGCAAGTTATTGAGGAAATGTCGCAAGGATCAGGTACCAGCAGAAGTGATATAGGCAGTCGAGAAGTGTGTCACAGGAGTTCAAATGAGCTGGGAAGTGTTCATGTTGAACCAATTATTGATATATTGCAAGGAATCTTAGGATAAAGGTATGGAATTTCATTATTTGTAGATGTTAATACTGATAACATTACTGGCTTGGAAGGAGCCGGAGGACTAACAATTTTTTTCAGCAATGAACAAACCATGTTTGGCAGCGAGATACACTAACTTATGGCATACCACACACAAGGAGAGACAACATGATAAAAACATTGAGTTCTACATATATAAGGAGGTTATTCATAAGAGCATCCGGAGGACACCGTTTATATTACCGTATGTGGTAGAATTGTACAAGGAATTTGCGCGATTTAAAGCGGGGTGCCATCACATGTACATCAAAGCAAAGAAGGACACAACTTAGGAATGGTTGCCCACGAGATACATGGTAACTGAAGAAGAAATGGGACACATAATGGAACATTGGGATGTTGAATAGAATATCCCACCGAAAGAAACAGAGGAGCCGAGACACAATAACCAGAAATATAAGAAATAGGATATGATGATGAAAACAAAGAACATGAAGGATATGGTGCCAGAGAAACACAGAAGATAGTACCATGCACGAAAAAGAAGCGAAAGGAATAGGATATAGGAAAATCAGTACCACAATGAAAGAAGAGGAAAGTAGTTAAGGAAGTGTCCACCCAGGCCCTATCATGGGATGACTTAGAAAAAATTGTAGATTAGGTGAAGGAGGTGAGTGAGGAAGGTTTTGAGAAAGAGACGTAGAAGAAAGAAGAAAGGCACTCGGAGGTGCAAGCGCATATTGTCGCACTACGCCAAATTTTGGAGACCACTAGGATCATACCAACCAGAACATGAGAAAAATAGTAGACAATAGAGGTTCAACCAATGACATATGTGACATCAAGCAAGCATCAAGTAATGAATATAGTGAAAGGAGCCTTGGAGTTCCCTACATCAGAGTAAAAGGAGAAAGAAAAGGAACTAATTCATATTGACTTGGTGTTATCCTAACTTCTCAAAGAAATACTACATAGCTTGCAAATGAGTGTCGCACAAGAAATTCAAGTACACGCAGTGTCAACATCGATGGAGTTGACCAAGACAATTGAAGATAAGGATATATTACAGGAAGAATGCGATCAACTTAGGCTGGAGAAAGATGAAGCCGTGTAGAGGACAAAGAGATTGAAACAAGTCATACCGGGGGTATATAATCATATTCCAGAAGTGTTTGTAGAATCATACACCTCCTTAGAAGAAAAACTTACAAATATTGGCGAAGCCATTCAGGGCTTCTACATGAATATTAATGATCTAGAAGCACGCCAGATACTGAGTACACCACTGACAGAAAGGGAAAAGAGAGAGAAGACAGTGAAAATGAAATAGAAAGCATCAAGAGTATAGCGAAGGAGTGTTCCAAATTGTATGAAAAAAGTAAATAAGCGTGGACGCAACTAATAGAAGATGCAAAGATGTAAGAAATCGGGTAGAAGTTGTAGGCCATGCAGTATAGGGCGAAAAATTTCAAGGAAACCATGAGCACTTTGCCAATGAAAGAAAATACGAATGCACTCATAGAGAATAGGAAACTATACTTAGACATGATCCAATTAAGAGCATAACAATAGGCTCGTTTGCAGAAGTTAGAGACGCTACAAGAGGAAGCGTTCTGAGTAGCAGGGGAACCAGTAGTTGTGCAAGGAATCGTAAGGAAGGTAGAAAAAGACAATGAAGAGAAGTTGAAGACTCATATTACAATGGAGATAGAAGAATCAATATTGTAGTAGGAAGCACAAGTCAAAGAAAATCTTGTGCCCACACGAGAAACATCTCACAAGTTCATGGCAACATGGAAGAATGCCTGAAGTGGCTCGAGACGAGCCACAAATTAGTGTTGGGGGCATGTTGGAGCAGGTCATTTTGGGTGAGTTTTGGGAGTCACACAAGAGCGGACTGCACGACAATTCAACAAAGGAGAAGCTCACAAAAAATATATTTTGTGCATTTTCAGGAGCCAATGGGCAAAAGGAGGAAGTTAATTAGGAGTTTTAGGACATTTTGTCCACTTTGCAATAGGCTAAGCCCTAATAGAAATGTATAAATATGTATGGGTTTTGGGAATAAAGAGAGGAGGAATCAAAAGAGAGAGTGGTTGTTTTTTATGCTTGTGAGTTGAATATCAGTGGAAGAGGTATGTGTGCACTGCAACATAGAATGACTTGGGCAAGTTTGGGTTTTAACTGAAGATTATTGTATGAGCACAATGCACACCTATTGTAAACGTTGAACATGAATAATATAAGAATCCAACCATTGTGTACGTAGCCTAGTTTGGGGTGAACCACATTAAACTCTAGTGTCTTGATGTGTTTGATGTCATGAAGCATTGGTTTATTCTATTCATTGTGCACATGTAGGAGATGCTTAATGGCTAATACGAATATGTATCTGATGGTTTTGCACACTTATTGAATTATTAAGTAGGATTAATTTGTCATATGTTATGATTTTTTTATGAGTTCACACACATGGTATATGAATGAATGTTAAGTAAACAGTAAGGATGAATGTCTCATATTCCCCCATGACTGCGGAAACCTGGTTATTGTAGTCCCCATATGTACCTAGGGTGATACTTCACCTTCTTGTGGGTGATGTTGAAAGGGCCAGTGTCTTGGGATTTGTTGGTGAATTAATGTTTAACATCGAGTCTTCCCACTACACAACAACACCAACTATCCAATTGAATGACCTTCTCTCTCAATTGTAAAAGTTGAGCTTTGTTATTATCCTAATCCACCATAATTGTGGTGAGGGAGTCTTGGTGTTCATCAAATTGGTTCTTTAGAAATGGAAACAATCTTGTCAAGATCTCAAGGTTACTCTCCATATTTTCCATCCTATGTTCATACATATGTACCATCTCCTTCAAATGTTTGTTCTCTTCTTGAAGTTGAGCATTGATGGATTGCATGGCATCCAACATTTCTTTGTTTTATTTACGCATACTAAGTATGATTTCTCTTCAAGGTACTAGTAGATACATCATGGTTTAGGATTCAATTACTCTGGTACCTTATAATCTTTAAATGAGGGACTTATATCCCACTCAATTCACCAACATGGATACCTTGCAGAATTAAATTTATGCTCTCTCTTCTCAAAGTTACTTACATAGAGATAACAATCTTTAGAATGACTACAAAGCCTCTATTCTTGATGTAGTTTTCACACAACAACTAGCTAATAGAGTCAATAATAATACAAATTTTTAGTTGGTTTCTCTATTGTTGTCACTAGGAAATCACAAAAGGATTAACTATGCTTCTTTGTTTCAAGGCTTGAGTTATTTCATGTTTGCAATGCTCTGTTCTCAAAATCCAATTGAATGACCCACACACCTACTCTATTTGGGAAAAAATCCCTCACAAATTCAATCCCATTTCCAATTCCTTAATTCACATTTCTCTTTTAAAAGAAGGCACATTTAGTTGGATACAAACATGAAGTACAAGGTTAAGTGGAGTGATAGAATTCTAAGCTCTTATTGTGAAAAAATGACTATAGATCAACATGTTATACTTGTGCAATTGTCTAGGTATGTGCTAGCTCTATCCAAAATATTATTTAAACCAACAATACACTTGTCATTATCACCCCAAAAACAAAAGATGAAAGGCTCTAGTATCAATAATTAGTGAGGTGCTCTAACATAACAAATGATACTCCAATAACAAACAATGTATTTTGCATGTTGGAGGGCCTAGTTGACTAGTCTACTAGGTCAGTAAGTCGACTAGTTGTTATGAGTCAGTTGGTGTTATAAAATCAAATTCCACCTCTAAATCTTTGATGCTATTGTTGTCCTTATCCATGTCCTCATTACAAACAACTATTCCCCATTCCTCCTTGAGACCTTCTAAAAAACAAAATTTTGAAGGATGTATGCGCCCTCACAGTTATGCTACGCGCATACATGTTGTCTACTTAAGGGACTCCCACATACATGCTAATAAATGTTCAAAAAAATATAATTATACCCAAATTAATGATGAGTTATAGGATTGGTTAGTTGTATAACTCCTTTTTCCTGTACTCAATTGTCTCTAACCAACTAGAGACCGCAAAAAAGGAACATTTTCCACATGGAGAAAGGTAACGATACTTTGCACATTCAAGCAAACACTCATCCAGTTATTCTCGACGAGTCTATAAGCCCATTTTATCCCTATTGCTGCTGATTTTTTACCTAGAAACCCTTGTTTCCAATTTCTCTTTGATCACCAACCTTATCTTGCCAAGAGTTTCTCTCTATACTCTCTTTAGGCCTGTGGTGACTTTAGTGTTAGGAACATCCTTATAGTAGTAGTCGGGGTGGAAGAATCTAGGATCTCTTTCGATAGGGAAGTGTTGCATCGAGCAGGTATACAATGTAACCACCTTGTTGTTATTCATTAATAATACAGAAAACATGTTCCTTCAAAGTATCTTGTGTTATTATTGTTCATATTGACAATGTGTTTGTATACATTTTAGTAGAATACTAATTGCTTCATTCTTTTCCATTATTTTTCATAAATCTAACGTGTAGTTATTACTATAACTACCTCTCCATATAGATATACTTGTTCAAATTTTTTGCAGGTTGCAGAGAAACCATTGGGAAGGAGCGAAAGGACTCCGTCAATTGGGAACAATACCGAACGTTTGGATCCTGCTGAGTTGATTTTCCTCTTTTTCAATAAATTAGTTATTCTTGTGAGATTCGGTTATTATATCTTGTTTTGGTATTATATTTGGAATGTACTTTGTATATGGTCATTGGTATGCTACATTAAGCCCATTACTGTAGGGGATTTTCCCCGAAAGCAGAATTGGGGACTTTTCCCTAGTGGGCCTTCTTTGGTCTTTGTTTTTGTGTTTGCATGGTTTATTTTCTTTTCTTTTGCTTCAAATTACTGCTTGGTACTCAAATCAGTAGTTTACATTCATTAGAGTCTTTTTATTTTTCATTTGAGCCAGTTATCCTATCTCCTTCCTTATTTTTTGAAGTTTTTGGAGTACATCTACATGTTGTAGTTAACACAGTTGTGTACATATATACACCTTCCATTGTAAACAGTCGTGTGTATGCGGATTTCCTTGTGAACATGCACGTACATCTTCCTAAGAAAGGTTTTTTGAAAATCTTTCTAGTTTGAGGATGTTTGGTGAGGTGTCTGGGGTCTTTCTTGAGACTGTGAGTCCTGTAGAGTTTGTTTTGAGTTTTATAAAGAAAAGCAAGGTTATTTGTTGCTTGTATCATTCTGAGTTATTCTTGGTTTTGTTTTTTTGGTTTCCATTCTTTTTTTACTTTGTTTTGATCTCTCTACTGCATTTTGAGTTTTAACATAATTACCAACTTAACGAGAACTCTACAGAGTTATCGTTTTTGGGGGGGTCAAGTTTTTTACCCTATTTTTAAAAATGGTGCTACTGGTAGCACCCCCCCTCCCTTTTTAGGTGTTTTTTTAATATTTTAAATTTTCTGATACATAATGTTTCCACTTTTTTTTTTAAATGCTTGTTTTTCATCTATTTTCAAATTGTTCAATTTTTTTTTCTCAATGGTGTTTTTTCATCTATTTTCAATTTTTTTATTTTTATTTTTGGTTCAATGATGTTTTTAATCATGTTTCCATGCTTCATCCAATGTTTTTTTTTGTAAATAAAAGAGAGTATATATTACCTTAAAAGCCTCAAATCAGTACAATGATTAGAGTTTGGCACTTGTCCTGCCACAACATGGAAACCAGAACATRTGGCTTGCATAAAATCTTAGAAAAAAAGACTATAAGGCGTGACATGACAAATGTCATGTTTAAAAAATTATGACATGTCTAATATCTAGMATCCAACACTGTATCTCCAACTAGCCAACTAAACATGGTTGTTTCCATGCACCGGATAAATTTAACAAAACTAAAAAAGGTTGAACCTGGTTCTTGATATGCCATGGTAGAGTGAGGCTAGAGGCGTGGTGAACCCGGGAATCCATCCATATTGAAGGTGAAGATAAACCTTTGTCCACAGGTTGGACAACGTGTTTTTTCTCATGCATCTGCCAGAGCGTCGAACATGAGGTCCATGCGTCGACTGAGGGTTCTCTAGTTATGCAATTATTCCTCCAGGTTCCACCTCGTGTCAAAGATTAGTTGGAGTTGGTCATCCGAAACACAATGTGGATTGAGCAGAGGTTGCTCAAATTTCCCATTCATAGTCGCACGAAGAGTTGTATTTGCATCAAATGATGTTGGTGGAATTTCATCCATGGCCATTCCAGGGGTGGCATTTTGAGCTATCCAGTCTGCTAACCAACTGGGGGGGATTTATTCTTCAACCACACAACCTCCCTGCTCCAAAGGCTTGGCTTGGGGACTGGTCTTGATATCACGCTCTGGCATGGCTTCCATAGGCTACAAATCGAGTGGAGGAATTTCTTCCTCCACCAGGAAGCTTCCAAGGTCGGGCATGGTGTCAGTGAGGGGTGGTGGTGAGTGCGGAGAATTAGGCAAAGGAAAATCAAGCCAATTATGGATAGTGATGTGGGTTGGGGTTGGGGGATGCGAGGGGTCGGGGCGGTTTCACCTAGCTATGAAAATATAATAAGGTGGCCCTCTTTTGGGCTTACCACATTTCCTAGGCATGGTGGTCGTGATGTAACAAAGAGTGGGACGGGGGAGCCAAATGGAGGTTGGGTTCAAAGGAAAAATAGCTAGAGGTACTGCACTGGTGGTATGAAATATGGAGAAACCTGGGAGAATCGAAATGAAAAAACATCCACAAAACGAAGGCTGGGAGAGCCGAAATGACTGAGTTCCTAAGAAATAAATGAGAGATAGTCGGAGATCAAGAACAACAAAGTGCTCGAGGACTCCAACCTTCATAGAGGCCAGTGAAAACACTGTGAGGATCACCATGAAAGCTGAGGTGACAGCAGCTCGATGCTTCGTATCTTCTCTTGTACTTCGACGCTAGTTCACAAGGGGAGCCATTAAGTTCCCAGAGGGGTGGCGACACACTACCATAATTGCAATGCAAGATCCCATCAGGTGAGTGGTTTAGTTCTATGACTGGCGGTTGGGGGTAATAACTCCCCTTAATGCATGTGTGCCACCTTTCTCCTACTGGCCAACTATCACCCCATCCGGGGAATGCTTCATCCAATGTTTAAAATGTTATACACCATTTTTTTTTAAATTAATATTTTTCATATAATTATGTGTCCTTAATTAATTTATGGTTCCATA